>APFE030792753.1:12391-87121 GCA_000404065.3 Pinus taeda
GGAGGGTATAGGACTAACTACTTGGGCATATGCCCATTCTTGACGATCATATTCCCAGTGCTGCAACTAATGTAAGCATCAGCTATGGCCAACCATGGCCTCCCAAGGATGAGAGGGCAACTAGTAAGCTTAGCATTAGGCTGGAGAACTAGAAAATCTACAGGGTATTCCCAGGAGTCAATGGAGACCATCACATCTTCCACAATTCCCTCAGGGGTGACTGTGGAATGGTCTGCAAGTTGCAAAACTGTTGTGGTTTTCCTTAATGACCCTTGGAGGTTGAGCTTGAACATGGTGTCCTTGGTCATCACATTAATGGCACCCCCAAGATCTATCATTGTGTGGGACATTGGTGCCATTGATGTGCACATCTTCTCCAGGGCTTCCAGGGTCCAAATATTTTGGACATATTACCTGCCCCAGCATTAAGTTAGATCGCTGCCCAATGACATTAATGGTAGGGGCATCCCTTTTTCTTCTTCCTGAATGCTTGAAGCATTTCTCCTTAATCAACTTATTGTAAATGGGAACATCTTTTATTGCTTGGTGTTAAAATTGGCAACTAGGGCCAAACTCTATGAGGATCACCTTATTCATGGCTAATAATATTTTATCTAGATTCCTCTTGTCGAGAGGTGTAGGATTGATCTAGATCATCCGATTCCGATAAGTATTTATGGAGATATGAATTTATTTTGATTATGGACAAGTTGTTAAAGTCGGCCAGCAACTTATGTAGGCTCAGAAGCCCAACAGACACATCTATTCATCAACATTTGCATATAAATACAGGATGTCTCCTCCTCATTTGGACACACACTTCTCATCCATCTCTTTCTCTCTCTTCTGCGTAGAAAAGAGTCTCTCTCTCTCTTCTGCGTAGATACGTCTCTCTCTCACACGTGGGAAGGAAGGACACAATTTTCTAAGGGTTTACAAACTGTAGATTGGAACTTTGATCTGTGTTGACTAGCATTCTCTCTCTCTTGACTACGCAGTAGGTGAAGCTGACTCTCCTTGGAAATCCGCAATTTTTGGCACATGAATCAAGGTGATCTGACCTCCGGTTTAGAAGATATTGACTACCCTAGTTTAGTGTTGATGCTGGTGATGCCGATGATGCTGATGCCGGTGATACCGCTGATGCCGATGATGCTGATGTCGGTTATGCAATGATGCTGGTGCCGGTGATGCCGATGATGCCAATGCTGATGCCGCTGATCTAGGGTTTGATGCTGCTGATATAAATCAGACTTTTGTACTATTTTTCTTTGCTGAATTATTGAAGATAAAAGAAGATTTGATCAAAGGGTTTCCCCATATTGGGGTTTGTCCCTGGCTAGCCGCCACATCTTCTGTCTCTTGTCTTGGTTTGTTTTTTGTTGATCGTATAATGTTCTATTTGCACTTTACTTATGTACATGTGATTGCTAATCTGTGGATAATAATAAGAAAGATAAGTAAATTGCTCTAAGCATAGAACATACCATAATTTAACACTTGGAGATGGGGGATCTTTACACACAGATTTTTCAATTCTCCCAGAAGTTCAAGTTCTTCTGGGGTAGGCTAGAGTGGTTGGGCTAATCTCTTAGGAAAGGGTGGATTTACTTTAAGGTTGCTTTCCTCTCTTTCTTCCTCAACCTCCCTATGTGGAGAGGGAAGTTGATCTCCCAGCATTCCCCCGGATCTTAGGTTGATCTCCTGGATTTCTACAGCATAAGCTAGGAATGATGTCTCTCCATTGTATATTTGTTGAGCCTGCCTATTGTTCGGGTTCGGATTTCGCTGGGCAGGCATCTGTGGTTGCTTGGGTGGAGTAGAGTGTAGGAGTTGTGCTTGGGTAGGTGGTGGAGGCAATAGAGTTGGAGCATTGTTGTATTGGGGTCTCCACCACTAGTGTGGGGTATTCCACTGAGGTTGTGGCTGAATATAAGGTTGAAATGACTGGTTGGCTAGCTGGGAATGATACAGAGATGCATATGGCCAAGGAGAGGGTGTAGACCAGGAAGGATGAGCTTGGGGTCCCCAAGAAGGTATAGTTGTGGTTTGGTTGGGGTTGTAATATACATGAGATGACCCTTGCATATACTGGTATGGTCTAGGCCCAGGAGGTCTCCTTTGGTTGATGTAACAAAGTTGCTCAGTGACCCCTTCAACTCCTTGATATACAACTTTAAGTCCAGGTAAAAAAGGGCACCTGTCTCTGGAGTGGTTTTCTTCACAGATCGAGCAAATCTCAATGCAGTTCAATGGACATTCATTCCTAGGATGCCTCCTGGTGCATCTAGGACAAACGATGGCCAAGGCTTTCTCTGCTTCTTCTTGCTTCCTTTTGATGTTCATGGTATCCAATTGCAAGGCAAGGGTTTGCAACATCTCACTTTTGAAATCTTCCAGCATATTTCCAATTTCACCCTTGATGGATAAGTTGGAAGATGATGTACTAGCCATAGGTTGGCTACCTCTACCTTTTTTCCTGGCTGCCCTAGAATGGCTTCTAAAGACAATTTTGATATTCTCATAGGGTAATTGGTAGATATCTCCTCCTGCTAACAAATGTAAGGTATCCAGAAGTTCTTCCGTTACTCCTCTAAGCAGGACCAACTTTAGTGACTCAGGGTCAAGTGTGCACTTGGCCCTTTTGTAACTAAGCTGGAATCTTTCTCCTTAGTCTTCTAAGGATTCATCCTAGCCCATGGTCATCCTGAAAATATCTTATTTAATATCCTTTGACCTACAGTAGTCCCTATATTTGTTGTTAAACGCTTGCTGCATCTGAGCCCAAGTTGTGATGCTATCTCCGGGTAAACCCATGAACCAGCGGAATGCTGCATCCTTGAGGGTAAATGGAAACAATCTTAACTTTTGCTCATCATCTATATAGTCATAGGTTCGGCATATAACAACAAACTCAAATAGGAAAGTGTCAGGGTCCTCTGTGGTGTGCCCATTGGTTTCTCTGATGGGGAAGGCACCCTCAACTCTTTCTCCATTCCCTCACTTAAAGGTTTTCAGCCATTGGTTCAGTAGGAATGGGTTCTTCTTCTTTTTCTTCCCCTATAGGTTCTTCAAATATGTCAGGTTACTCACCTAAAGGTTCCTCCAGTTCACAGCCACCGAAGAAGAGTGAAGGTTGGCTATTGGATGCAGTGGGGGTATTTGGCAAGAATTTTCCTAAATTGTCCCTACTCCTACGAGGCATGAAAGGAAATGTCTTTGGGCTGGTTTTTGGAAGTTTTTTTTTTAGCAAGAAAGTACTTTGCAAAAATGAAATTGTTGATTGAATGAAAACTACTGACAGAAAGAAACTACTTGCTGAATTGAAATTCTACTTGTAGAATGGAAAGGAAAACAGATAATGACAAATGAAAGAAAGGAAGCTACTAGATTACTTTTGCAGAAATAAACTAATGGAAGAAAGTTGAAGACTAGAAATAGAAAAAAAGAAAGCAGTAATCACATTCTACTCCGACACCTGCCCGACAATGGCGCCAAAAAGTGATGACCGCCAGTATTGTAGCAAGGATGCTGCAACTCCTGGGCTACCAGCTTTACTTATCAACCCAGGGTTCGTACAAACTTATAGGTGACAGTGCTATATGCACAAGTAGAAGTGAAGGTCCTGCCTATTGGCACTTGTTCATCTGGCAAGAGACCCTAGGGGTTCCAAGCCAAACTTCTATAGAGTCAGAAGAAGCTTGATTCTTTGATGGAAGAAGAGAAAATCTATTCTAAGAAAGCTACTCTACTGTAGTAATGAAGAAAACAACATATAATGCTAAATCACACCATATCCTAATTAACCATTTAAACAGCTAAACTAAGTAGAATAGATAAATCAACACTAACCTAATGTTGCTATCTAAGTTACAGAAGTAAAGAGCATCAAGCCAAACTAATGTGTAAGCGAAGAAACTAAACTATGTCTGTTTTTGCATTATTGGTGTTTTGGTAAAATCAAGCATGCAAGGAGTTAAGTAGAAGAGCAAGCGAAGAGTGAAATCAGTAAAAGGAGGACGTAACGAAGCAAAAGTGCATAGGAACCATTGGATCGATCGAGAATAGTATTAACGATAGATGAGCGGCGGAGATCTTATCGCAGAATATTACGTGAATAGGTGGATGAACAGGGTTAACAGGAGACGAATGACAGAGATCTTATCGTAGGGGATTGAGTGAATAGACGGACGAATAAGACTAATCGGAAGATGAATGGTGGAGATCTTATCGTGGGAGGTTAAGTCAAGAGATGGACGAATAGGACTAATCGGAAGATGAACGGCGGAGATCCTATCGCATGAGATTAAGTAATAGATGGACAAACATGATTAATGGAGGATGAATGACGGTCTTTGTAGGTGGTAAGTAGCTTCTCGCGCTGTAAGTTGAATTCCTAAATTTTGCGCGATTAGCCTAATTGGGTGACATGTAGCATGATAAAACCACTTTTCTCGCGTGCTCTTGGGCGGATATCGGCCGTGTAAGAATTTGCGCGAGATTGCGCGATAGCCGTTGGATCAGGTAGGGTTGATCAACGGTGGAGAGCGACCATGCTGGTTGGTGATTGGGTGACGCGATAGCCGTTGGATCAAGCGGGGCAGATTGACGGTGGAGGTGTGGAGCGTCTAAAGTCAAACGCTGAAATGAATAAAGGTGGTAGGTAGTTTCTCGCGCACCCTAAGGGCTGTAAGTTGTATTTCTGAATTTCATGCGATTAGCCTAAGTGAATGACAGGTAGCACGGGAAAACCAATTTTCTCGTGTGCTCTCGGACAGATATTGACTGTGCAAGAATTCGTGCGAGATGACGCAATAGTTGTCAGATCATGCGGGTTTGATCAACGGTGGAGATTGGGTTTGATCAACGGTGGAGATTGGGAGCGCATAAAGTATCGAGATGACGCGATATCCGTTGGATCGAGGGCTAGATAGATCGATGGTGGAGATCTAAAGCGCATAAAGTCAAGCGTTGAAATGCATGAGATGGTGATTGGTCAGATTTATTGTGGATTAGACGGTAAGGAGATCTATGGGTATAATCCTTGCTAACCTGCTAACTGAAGAAAAAGGCACAAACAGAAGCAAACTAAAACACAACCTATCTATGCTACACTGTTGTAATGGAAATGCAGCTACTTAAGCAAATGAAAGATTAAACCATGAATCTATGTGCTATACTACTGTAATGGAAATGCAGCTACTTAAGCAAATGAACGATTAAACCATGAATCTATGCGCTACACTGCTGTAATGGAAATGCAGCTACTTAAGAAAATGAACGATTAAACCATGAATCTACGCTAACATACATGTACAATAAAGAGGAGTCTTAGCTGCTAGGGTTGGGCCCTAACCCAAGAGCTTCAGCCCTCTGAGTTAACTCAGTGCTGGCTCAAAACAAAACTCATTCTTATTATCAAAACAATGGATTACATCAACACTGTCACAATTCTTGCAGCGCGAAAATAAAGTAAAGTCTTACAATCAAAAGTCTGAATCCTATTGAGGTCCTAGGCTTCTCTACTTATACAACTGAAGTCTCCATCGACTTCCTTAAAATTAGGGAGGCTCGGTTCACAAACTAGACCAACGACTTCCTTAAAATTAGAGAGGCTTGGCTCCCAAACTAGAAATAAACTGGTGCTTTGACTTCCACTTGCTCGACCGCCTTCTAGTCCTCATAATTTGGTTGGTTACACTTCGATCTAATGGAGGAATATTCGAATGGAAGGGTAGTAAATGAGGAGGATTTCCCTCCTATAATTCCTCTCGCTAGTCCCATTTGAGTTTTGACTATGGTCTTTGCTAAAATTCCTTGTTTTTATCCTTTAATCCTGCATTACATGCACATTAGACTACAAAGCAAAATATCCAACTCTAACTCATCTCATAAACAATATAATCAAAAGTATGCAATAAGTTGCGAGAATAATTGGTTTGACTAAGCTAGGAGGTGAATTAAGGCCCATATAATTACCCAATGATGAGGCTCATCAACATTCTTCATCAAACCAACAATTCATAGGGACACTACCTTGGGGGTGGATAAATTTCTTGTTGTAGATCTTATGGTGTAAGAGCCTGCCACATGACACTAGAAAGTTAGTTATATTTGGCCTTGATCCTTTTAAGGGAAGAAAAGAGATTGAAAGAAGGAATGATTTGGAAAAGAAAATGGTGTAGGCATTCGGTTGACCTTCAAGTGAATTAAGGTCTATGGGTTCCAGTGAGCTATGGAGGAGGTTGGGGAAAAATGGGGAATTCTATTGAGTGAAGTCTGTGAAGGCATTGTCAGCGATGGGGGAGTGGAGGGAAGACATGGAGATCCCCAATCTGATGTATTAGGGCTTGGTTCACTAGAACATAGTCCAAAACATTTTGTCCGTTTTGAATCAACTACAGTACTGTGATAGACAGTGACACATTCATCCTTTCAAACCTCTCATGGCCACCATCTCACATTTAAAAAATTGATAACAATTCCCTTGCATGTGTGAGAGACTCAAAAGGTAAAAAATGATTTGAAATATTTTAGAAACCATTGCATTTGAAAATTGTTTGCATTTTGTATAGAGTGAGCTTAGTGTAGTTTAGCACTGGCTTTGCACTAATTTAGACTTATTTTAACTTTTAAGGGAAAAAAGTTTTTGAGAGGGCTGACAAATCATGTATGGAGTGAATGAAAATTTTGTTCAGAAAAATATAATTTGTTCTTGGGAGCAGACATGGCAAATCATAGCTTGGAATTTCATGAAATTATGAAAGCAAGTCCAAATTGAGTATTGAATGCAATTTTACTCAAGTCCGTGGTTGGAATCCCTTGTTAGAGAGTTTGGTCAATATCATTAGTTCAAATGCTTTGGGCTTTTCGACTGGTGCTTATAGACCATGTTTTATTATGCATTTTGAAGGCCCTGGAGTTTAATTTCCACTCTTAATACAGTGCTGTGGCACACATGCTCACCTTTACTTCCCCGGAAGGAAGGGTGGGTGATGGAGGTGGTGAAGGCACACACATACGTTCATACATTAAAACCTCTCATGGCCACCATCACATATTATAACATGGTGATGATAATGGCCTCTCATGTACAGGACACTTGGGAATGGCAAAAAATATGATTTGAAACATTTCAAAATATAAAGCTCGAGAAATTTGCTCCTAAAATTTGTTAATATAGTTGAGAGTGCTTTAATACAATTTGTATACCTTTTCAGGCAGTAAGGCTTGACGATAAACAGAGATTTAAGCTAGTTGAAGAAAATGGTCAGTTGTTTATAAGAGCAAACCAGGGACACAGCATTGAGGTATTATGCTTTTATTGATTATTTTATTTGGAATTCATTCTATATGTGTTCTTATTATCAGCAACACTTCGTATGATAATTTCTGTTTCTAATTTTCCGTTAATTCCTCTGGGATATTGACAACTGAGATATGATTAGTTTTTCAATATTATAGCTAATCTTTTCGATTTAAAAACATTTATTCTTTTTAATCTCCATGGATATGTCTCTTCTGTTACCATAGTACTGAAATTTAATTCAGAAAATTAGAGGCCCTTGCTGATTAAACCAATTGTTTAGTGACCTGGAACTCTTGATAGATAGTGTTATTGTATAGCTTTCAAGGCTCAAAATGAAGTACAGAGAGATCTCATATGACCATGATTGTGCTTGGCAGATTGTAGATTCAGAAAAGCTATTTAGGCGCATCCAATCCCCAGATGAAGTTCCAAGTGAGAGACGATTTTTTTTCTTTAATCTTGAATGAAGATTCAAACGTGATATATTTCCCCCTTCTACATGTTGTTTCCACTCATCCTCACTTTCTATATGTAACTTGAGAATTTATCTGTTTTTATGCTTTTGTATGCTCAAGGATTATCCAGCCTTTTAATTCTAAGAATCTGTTATTGTTCTGAACTGTGCAGTTTGCGTACATGGATCCTATAAAAAATATTTGGAATCTATTCGTAGAAATGGTCTCAGCCGCATGCATCGAGTACACATTCACTTTGCAACTGGTTTGCCAACAGACAATCGTGTAATTAATGGTTTGACTTTCTCCCTTCCCATCCTACACACCTCACCCCAAAGAAAATAAGAAGGAAAACAAGAATGTAAAAGCAGGGGAAAGAGAAAAAAAAGACACATGCTCACAGACGGATATCATCTTATTAGTTCGTCTTTTTTATCAGGTTGTCTACGAACTCTTCATCACCAAATGTTCATATTCATACTCACTCCATCCTTTTTAGACATTACATACTTTTGAATGAATGTATTGTCCAATGTAATGACTGTCGTGAATGACAATGGAGAAAAGTATTTCTTATAGATTTTGAGCACTTATTTGTTTGATAAACAAAATTGCATGTGGTAATTTGGTTCTTCAAACTACTTTACCTCAACAAATTTCCTTTCATTTTGAATTCTTTCCTCGGTAATGTTACTTTGTTCATGGGAAAATATATATGCATACATCCTCAAAACTTCAAAATCTTATTGAATTGGGGGATAAACATACCAGGTAGTTAGACCCAAAGGACAATCTCATATTTAATTCTCAACCATAAATCCAAAGATATGAGAAGTAATGCATGTTAAAATATAATCTCTCCTTTTAAGATATTTTTAGAAAATTCTTGTTAATCCGACATATCTCTAGAAGTGGTTAATCCTAAACAATTCTAAATCTATTTAATGGTGAGAAGGCCATGCAATGCTTCGTGTGTTTTCAATTGGTTTCATTCCTGTTTCTGGTTGTGAGGTTTAGCACCGTATCGGAGTATGCTTAAGCCTCTTCACATAGTGGAGAGCAGATATTAAACTTTGAACGTTTGAGTATCAACGCATGAGATTGACACATCAGTGAGTTTTTCCTCTGCATTCACCAACTGCAGCCGCCATCGATGTGTCCATAGTTATGCCGAGCCTGAGTCACCGCCAGTGTTGGAATAGAATTTAGAATCTCAGCTTCAGTCGTTGTTGCTTTGAGACGTCCGCTGCCCTGCCACGGTACACCGCTACCATACACCACCAGAGCCACCACTCTTTTCACTGTAAGAACGGTTATGTTTGCATTTTTTCAGGTGCCGAATGGTGCAATGAGGGTTTGGAAACATGACAGGAGGTCCACCCATTTTTTTTGAGCTGACCAACCATAAGGCATCAATGGTTTTTCATCAACTTAGTTATACTTGACCTATTTTGTCTCTATGCAAGTGGTATGAATTGATGTGAAGCAAGTATGTTTAAAAGGTATTATTTGATGAGTTTAATTTTCAAAGCCTTTGTAAAGATGTCTGACTTGATCATCTGTTGAACAATATTTCACTTCAAGAACATGGTCATGAATGAGCTTTCTGATGAAGTGCATGTGTAGTTCAATGTGTTCACTGCGCTAATGTTGGACTGGATCTTTGCATAGTTGAATGGCACTTTGATTATCATACCAATGTGTAGTCGGATGATGCTGCTGAAAGCCAAACTCTGACAGGATCTGACGAAGCCACAAGGCTTCCTTACTAGCTTTTACGACGCCACAATACTTTGCTTCTATTGAAAAAGAGAAATGGCACTTTCTTTCTTGCAAGCCCATGTAATAGCTCCAGAATCAAGAGTGAAGACATAACCGACAGTAGACTTCTGATCATCAGGGTCACTAACCTAATTGAAATCAGTGAAACCAACCAATAGAGGAGATGCTTCTGCACTGTAATGAATCCCAAACTGAACTGTACCTCGAACATAATGAAGTATTCTTTTAGCTGCTTTCCAATGACTTTCATGTTGGTTTTGCATAAACCGAACAATAAGGCCAACAACAAAGGAAAGGCCAGGACGAGTATGGGTTAGATACAAAAGTTTTCCTACAAGATGACAGTATAAGGTAGCATCAAATTCAGGGGAAGTATAAGTGATTGAAAGTTTGGCTCCAGACTGAAAGGGAGAAGGGGTTGGCTTACAGTCTTCCATGTGAAAGTGGTGTAGAATATCACAAGCATACTTGCACTAGGAAAGGGAAATACCTTCCTTGGATTGCAAGACTTGAAGACCAAGAAAATAATGCAAGTGTCGTAAGTTTGTTATTTCAAACTTCTTTTTAAGGCTGGACTTCACATGGTTTATAAGGTTGGGATCACTACCAGTAAGGATAAGATCATCAACATAGAGAACAAGAATGATAAGAGACTTACCCACTTTCTTGGTGTAGACAGTATTGTTAGAATGACACCAGAACCAGTATCTAAAAGAAAGTATCCATTTTGCATACAAAGCCTGAGAATGACAAGAGGCCAGTATCTAAAAGAAAGCTATCCATTTTGGCATACCAAGCCCGAGGAGCTTGCTTGAGACCATAAAGGGATTTCTTAAGCCGACATACAAGGCTGGAGTCTGTTTGTATAAACCCAATAGGTTGTTCCATGTAGATTTCTTCATGAAAGTCCCCATGCAGAGAGGCAAATTTAACATCCATCTGATGGACTTCCCATTTGAAAGAGGCAGCAAGGGAAAGAACAAGGCGGACAGAGTTCATTTTGGCAATAGGGGAGAAGGTTTCAGTATAGTCAATGCCTTCAACTTGTGAAAAACCCTTAGCAACAAGATGAGCTTTATGTTTATCAACTTTCCCGTCTGGTCCATACTTGGTTCTGTAAACCCATTTGCCTCTAACAAGTTTTCGTGCCTTTGGTAGAGGAACAAGATCCCATGTTTTGTTTGCCAATAATGAATCATATTCTTCATTCATAGCTGCGTCCCAATCTGGATGGCCTGAAGCTTCTACAAAGGTGTCAGGATCATAATTCGCTGAGACTTGAGCCAGTAAAGAAGAGGCTCTTTCGAACTGAGAATGTGTACGACACTGATTTGTAGGATCACCGACAAGATCACCTGCTGCATCCCGAGTAGCATGGACCCATTTTGGAAGTGTAGGAGCTGAAGGAGGATCCTGAGAAGGTGGGGGAGGATTGTCATCCTCGCCTTCATCATCTGAAGAAGAAATATGTTCAAAAGTAGAAGAGATAGAGAGAGGTGGCACATCCACTAAACTAGGCTCATAGGCTGATATATTTTCAGCAAACTTTACATCTCTTCTAATGATAACATTTTTGGACTTAAGTGGAATAAGTCTATATCCTTTGACATTTTTAGAATATCCAACAAAAATACATTTTTCACACTTAGGTTCTAAAACTTTATGTTTCTCATCTAGAATATGGGCCCATGCTTCACTTCCAAAAACATGAAAGTGACTTACCTCTAGTTTAATTGAGCTCCATGCTTCTTTTGGAGTGATATTGTTTAAAACCTTAGTAGGAGTGCGATTTACTATGTAATTTGCATAGTTAATTGCTTCTGCCCAAAAATGAAGACTAAGTCCTTTAGATTGAAGCATACAATTAGCCATTTCCTTTAAGGTGAGATTATTCCTTTCAGCTCACCATTTTGTTGTGGAGTATATGGAACAATGTGTTGCATTTGAATTCCATGCTCAGTTCAAAAGTTGATGAATGTGTTGTTAACATATTCTCTACCATTATTAGATCTTAGCTTAAGAATTTGATGTCCAGATTGTTTATCAACAAAGGCCTTAAAGGCCAAGAACATGTTAAATACTTCACTCTTGAGTTTTAAGAAGTATACCCAAGTGTGTCTTGAGAAATCATCAATGAAAGTTAAGAAATACTTGTAGCCAGAGAATGAAACAATTGGAAGTGGACCACATAAATCACTATGCACAAGCTGTAAAGGGGCTGAGGCGTGCCAAGAGGCACATTTTTCAAGAGTATACCGATGATGTTTTCTGAGTACACATCTGGAACAAACACCATCTCTGCAAGATACCATAGGAAGACCTGTCACCATATTTTCTTTACATAGATTTTGAAGGGAGCGATAGTTTAAGTGACCAAATCGGTCATGCCAAAGTTTGCTCACTTCATCATTATGAGCAAAAAATACCGAGGGAAGAGTTCCTGACCCAAAATTGATAAACTTATACAACCTTGTAGAATTATCAACAATGTCAGTAGCTAAAATTTATCTAGGATCTCTTAGGTCCTTAATTACAACATCATAAGGTGAGAATCAACGATTTTACCTTCACCTGAATGAGTTATCTGATATACAGATAGAAGGTTGCAGGATAAGGTTGGAACACATAATACATCATTAAATTGACCATTGTCTAGATGAATAGTTCTAGTCCCTACAACACAAAGAGATCTATCATCACCAACATATATATTTTTGGTGTTACAATCATTTAAAGAAGAAAACATAGCCTTGTTTTTGTCCATGTGATAAGAAGCTCTAGAATCAATGAGCCACTCATGAGAATGAGAAGAAAAAGATATATTTAGTGCATAACTAGATCGAGATGCTTGACAACCACATGCAGGTGCAATTCTTGAAGATGAAGTTGAAGTTGAGGAACGCTCCAAATGGATGTTATGCTTCTTCATTGCTGGTTCCAAGGATTCCATCTTCTTAAAGCATTTGGATTCTAAGCGACCATCTCAATTACAAAAGTTGCAATGTCTATCAGCCTTCTTCCCTTGTTTTTATTTGCGTTATCATTTTGTTGAATTGATTTTTCATTTTAAGACTGAAAGTGCTTAGGACCCTTGGTTGGTTTAGGACCATTCTTTTTAGGATACTGCTTCTTAGGATTCTTTGGATTTGGTTGTTGCTGGGCGGCTAAGGCTCTCTTTGAAGAGTTTCCAAGATTAGGAAGACCAAGATGTAAGAGTTTTTTTTGTTCTCTTATTAAAGAATCACAAAAGGCATCAAAAGAGGGGGGACTTGTAGTCTTGTCCTTGAGAAATAAAGGTTTCTCTAGTAGGAATGGAAGGTGGAAACAAACACAGAGTAGGCTGGTCCCAACTTAGTAAGAATGGAATAGATAAGGCTACCCTCTTCTTTCTTAACCTTAACACCTTCCAAGAGAAGTCTAAAGGTCTTGAACTTGGACAAAAAATCTTCAATGGAAGAAAAATTATTGGGGTCCAATGTAAGCAACTCATTTTTGAGTTGATGTGCTCTAATTTCATTTTTAGTTCCAAAAACTTTAGTGAGCTGTTTCATCGCTTCATTAGGGGTATCAAGTTCTACGATATGGAATTCAAGGTCTGGAGAAATAGACATCCCTATCAACTCACGTTCTTGATCATGTCTATTTTCCCATTTGGTTGCCTTATCTTCATCTTTAGTTTAGTTTCTTGGCCCGAGGCTATTCTGTAAAGACCTTTACTTCTAAGTAAATCCACAATGTGGGACCACCATTGGAAGTAGTTGGTGCTGTCAAGAATAACTTGGCATGAAATTTCCATTTTAACAGAAACTGAAGCTATAGATGTTGAATCTAAGTGTTCCAATGGAAAGATCTCGAAAAATTAGGTCGATTAAAAAAAACGACTCTGAAAACAACTTCCGAATGAAGAAGTTATGACTTTTTGAAGAAAATTTGTTGAAGATGTCGACGAAGTGTGTGAATGTGCGGAAGTAAATGATAATGTTATATTTAAAAAAAAATTCCCCCCCCCCTTCCAAATTTAATCTAATTAGCTCACTTAAAAAAAAAAGATTTTATGCGACCCAATTTTATAAATAAGTGAAAGTCACTTTTACAATGGTTTTTTATGAGCTACCCACTAAATTGTATCTTAAATAAAAGATAAAAAGACTCTAGAATTATTATTGATTCACTTTTTATAGTGGGTGAGAACACTTTTACATAAAGTAACTTTAAAACATAAGTTACATGTGTTTTTTGAAAAAGTAACTCAACAAAAAGAAAGAATTGAACTCAAGACCTCTATTCTTGTAAAGTAACTTTGGACCAAGTGAGTTAGTTTAAAAGGTTAGTAATTTTTGGAAAAGAGGAACGGTTTTTTTAGTCACTGAAGCTTTGGGGTGTGTGCTTACTTGAAAAAGCCTTTTTTTCAAAACAAAAAACCACACAATCCAACACGGACATACAAAAAAAAAACCTTATGGCTTGCAGTTAGCTTTAGCCGGAAATTATATATTTTCCTCAATGTTTCTGATTTTCCGAGATCACAATAAGGCGCGGCGGAAAATAGCATACACATGAGAAAAATCCTTCCTTTCTGTTTCTAATTTGCCTAGATCGCTTAGAGTCACGGGGCAAAGAGCATATGCAGAAATGAAAGGTATAGATTTAGTAATAAAAAATAGAGAGATAAATAACTAAAACTGCAAATAAAGACTGTGTACCTCTAAATCTTAAAAATGACGTAGCTAGGGCTACCAGAAACTTTTTTGCGTGAAACGAAAGAGGTTCCTGACTGGAACAAATGCTCCTAACACAATAGAGCAGTTCTCTCTACCCGAAAGCAACCAGAAACAATAGATCTAGGAAAAGACAGTCGGATGCAGTTGTACCAACTTCCAATTTGGATCACCAATGGATGCGACCCTCAAATAGCTCTGCTACCATGTAGAAATTTACAAGGTAAGTTCCTGAAATAGAATACCAAAGGATACTGCTTACAAAGAGATCACAGATCAATACACCAATATTCTTGACGTGGTTAAAAATTAAAACCCTCAAAGAGGGAAATCGTCCACGACTTGAGCTAACGTGGCCACTTTAGACAATTTATTAATAAAAGAAATACAATTTACATAAGCTTTTCTCGTGAACGGTCACCTTACAAATGACCCTCCATGCTTTTTAAATAGAGATTATGGACGAATCGGGTGTTAAGCCAAAGATCAAGTGTCGGTAATACCGAGGAGAGAATGAATCGTTGGATCACTTCATGTCTAGAACATATCATGACAGTCGGATTGTAAGTTACAAAAGTACATAGTAAAGAAAGACACTTTACCTAACTCTACACTAGACCAAGTTATACTTGACTATTTCCTATGTGTCGGAATATCCTAACATTCCCCCTTAAGAACAACTGAGGATAGGATTGAAGGATGTACACATATGACACAATAGGAGAAGGAAGGAGGCATTAGAGCCTATGGGGGCCATTTTGAAGTTATACTTAACTATTTCCTATGTGTCGGAATATCCTAACATTAATAAAGATACGGGTGAGAAACTTCTAAGTGACAAGGATCAAGTCTATTTTAATATTAGCCGTTGATTAAGGACTTAATCTTGGCCATTGATTCACCAATAGGAAAAGTATAAGAGAAGACTTGAGAGTCATTTGGAGACACATCGAGCAAATACTTAGTGACCTGAGGGAAATCGATTCTCAAGGAGAAGAAGTTTGATTTCAGAGGGAGAGTAGCAGGGTCAAGGAAGAGGAGGGTATCAACATCAGTTAGATACTGAGGAAGAGGTGACGCAGAGCATCTGAGAGACAATGCAGAGGGAAGAGCAGTGAGTCAGCACAGCTAGGATGTAGTTCTCACGCAAGTTGACGCAGAAGTGACGTAAAAGTGACGCGGAGGAGGGTAGAGGGTCTCCAGGGTGTTAGAACTCCTCAAGGAGGAGGAGAAAAATTGTCTCAGGTGTTTTCTCTCAGAAGTGTCTCAATGTTCTGTAGAATCTTTCTTTGTAAAGAGATTGTTGCTGAAGATTAATAAATAAACCCTCATCTGCTGCACTGGTTTTTTCGCATTGGGTTTTTTCGGGGATAATTGTCCAAAAATAACTGTGTTGATGTGATTGATTCTTGTGCTTGTATACCATTGTTATTTTTTCTATGCTATTATGTGATAACTGTAGTAGAGTTTATTTTAATGTTTACTGAAGGGTTTTGTAAATAACTTATTGTGGAAAATAAGTAGGAGAAATAAATCAATTATTGTAGTAGAATTTCGTGTTAGAAATTTTCACATGGTATTAGAGCAAAGATCGGGCAACAGGATTAAAGAATTTGCTATGAGTCAGGAGCATGATGTTGGGGCATCAACTCAGAGGGACTCACGCAGGTCTCCAGAGAAAGAAGAGAGCACAAAGAACATGGATCATGATTATTCTATGTTAGCTTCCAAACTGGAAGAAGAAGTCGCTTGCCTAGCAAGTTCTGCCTCCATTGAGGTTTGGTATATAGATAGTGGAGCTTCCTGGCATATGACAGGAATACGAGAATGTTTTTCGAATTATCAAGAAGAAAGGATGAACTTCCAGATCACCATGGGAAGTAAGTCAAAATGTACCCCCATAGGAAGAGGTACTGTAGTCTTTCAAACAAAAGCAGGGGCTCGGCTTCGAGCAACCAATGTGCTGCGTGTGCCAGGATTGGGGATGAACTTACTCTTTGTATCTTAGCTTCAAAACAAGGGCTATGATGTTTTCTTCATTAAGGGGAAAGTATATGTCAAACACCCGAGCTGGAAAAAGAAGGTCTAGATTGGAGTCAAAAGTAAAACGCTGTATAAATTACAACTAGAATCTCCAATGGCACTGATAGGCAGCAGTGGGCAAAATGATTTGAATGAACTATGGCACAAGAGGATGGGACACTTGCACCATGGGGCTTTAAGAATTCTCGGAGAACAGTAACAGGAGTTCTAGAGTTGAGTACCAAACGAGATGATGTATGTAAAGGGTGTGCATGAGGCATTTACGACAAAGCGACATTTTCCAGAAGTAACAATAGGGCTAAGAGTGTTCTAGGATTGATACACTCTGATATCTGCGGACCCATGTCCACAAAAGCTCTTGGTAGTGCCGAATACTTCGTCACCTTCATTGATGACCATTCCAGAAAGACTTGGATCTACTTTCTAAAATCCAAGGATGAGGTTTTTGGTCAATTCAAAGAGTTCAAGGCTCTAGTTGAGAATCTGATAGGAAAGAGGATAAAGATATCGCTGTCACACAATTGTGGAGAATACATCGACAAGGACTTCATTGTTTTTGCACAAGGGAAGGCATCATAAAATAGTGGACAACTCCCTATAATCTGGAGCAGAATGGAGTAGCAAAAAGGAAGAACAAGACTATTGTTGAAGCAGCTAGGGCAATGTTGTATGATCAGGATATGCCCAAGTTTCTATGGGCTGAAGCATGTAACACGATTGTTTATGTCCAGAACAGGATTCCTCACAGGGCATTAGGTAAGATTACTCCGAAGAGTGTCTTCACCGATAAGAAGCCCAAAGTGAGTCATTTCAGGGTATTTGGAAGTTTGGCATACTGCCATATACCCGAAGGAAAGAGGAAGAAATTGGACCAGTTTGCGGAGAAAGGATATCTTGTGGGATATAGTGAGAATGCTAAGGCATATAGAGTCTATCTTCCAGGGATTAGGAAGATCGTAATTCGACAGGATGTAAAGTTCATGGAGGACAAAGCTTTTAGGAAATCCTGAGAAATGTCTTTCGAAGAGCAGTGAAAGGATGATCCATTGGTCCAGCCACTTTGACCAACAGAAACTAGCACCAATATTTCTCCTAAAGACCAAACTCCAAAGGTATCACAACAGGTGGAGTCTCAGGAAGAGGAGGAGCAAATAGACATACCCACTACCAGTGGAAGAACAATCCGAGAACTTCGATAGATACTACGAGATGCAGAGGATTTCGTCGGTGCGCCCAGGGACAAGAAAAGGGAGTGTAGATAGCCAGACAGATACCAAGCCTTGGAGAACCTCTAGTTTTTAGGAGGCTGTTCAACATCAAGTATGGGTAAGATGCTATGGTTGAGGAATACAGTTCCATAATGGTCAATGATGTCTGGGAAGTGGTACCAAGGCCTCGGGATAGGTCAGTTGTAGGTTCGAGTTGGCTCTACAAAGTCAAATACACTGTAGATGGCAGTGTGGAAAAATACAAAGCCAGGTTTGTGGCTAAGAGGTATGCTCAGAAGGAAGGGATAGACTACGAAGAAACCTTCACCCTAGTCGCCAGGTATACTTCTATTAGGTCCATGATATCCCTTGCAGCACAGATGGGGTGGGAGATTCACCAGATGGATGTTAAGACGGCGTTCTTGAACAGGGTGATAGAAGAAGAAGTATGCATTGAATAGCCAGAGGGTTTTGAGACACATGAGATGAAATCTCATGTATGCAGGTTGAAGAAAGCCTTATATGGGCTTAAATAGACACTTAGAGCATGGTACGGTCGAATTGATGGTTACTTGCAGAAGATGGGATTCGTCAAGATTGACATAGATCCTAACCTCTACAATCTGGTTGTAGAGAATGAGCATCTAATCCTGGTGTTATATGTGGATGATCTTTTCTTGACAGGGTCATATGTGCTCATCAAAGATTGCTAGGAAAACCTAGCTACAAAATTCGACATGAAGGATTTGGGACAAGTGCATTATTTCCTGGGGTTGGAAGTTTGACAGCAGAAGGGTGGGATTTTCCTTGGACAAGGGAAATACGATATAGAGATTTTGAGAAGGTTCAGAATGCAGGATTGTGGACCTATGGCTACTCTAATGATTAATAACTGGAAGAAGATTGATGCATTCGAAAATAAAGAAGTTGATCCCACCTTGTATAGGGAGCTCATAGTGTCCCTGATGTATCTGGTCAATACCAGGCTGGACATCTGTTACGCTGTCAACACCCTTAGTCAGTCCAAAGAGGGTGCACTGGGCAACAACCAAGCATGTTCTCAGATATGTACGAGGAACGATTGAGTATGGACTAATGTACACCCAAGGCAATGACATTAGGTTGAGTGGGTTCACTTATGCAGATTGGGCTGGAAGTTTAGTAGATCGGAAAAGTACCACTAGGTACTGTTTCAACATTGGATTGGGAATGACCTCTTGGTGTAGTAGGAAACAAAAATCCTTAGCTCTGAGCTTAGTTGAAGCTGAATATATGGTAGTTAGCATAGCTTCGTGTGAAGCCATATGGCTTAGGAAATTGCTTATGAATCTATTCAGGGGACGGATGGAAGCGACCAATATTTGGTGTGATAATCAGAGTTGCATCAAGCTCTCTGAGAATCTAATTTTTCATGATCGGTCGAAGCACATTGACATCAGGTGTCACTTTATCAGAGATTGTGTCCATCGAGGGGCTGTACAGTTGAGGTACACCTCGACAGGAGAATAGGGGGCAGACATTCTCACCAAGGCTCTAGGAAGAACAGAGTTTGTTTATTTCAGGGAGAAGATGGGGATGGTTAAGAATCCACTTCAGTAGCAGAAGCGGATAGTATAGGTAGTTGCAGTGCAGCAGTTAGCAGTGGCAGTGCTATGGGCAGCATGATGTAGCATATTCAGAGGGAGCTGTAGTACAAATGTAGTAGTGATAGGCGTAGTGTCATGGGTAGTAGTACAAGGTGCAACAATGCAGTAGATGAGGGGCAGGAGGCTAAGCATCAACATCGCAGAGGACTGATGACATGGCTCATTGTGATGCTTCTGTTGGGAGGCATTGCTAGAACAAATTCCTCGATAAGAGGGAATGTTGATTTTGGGTAGCATTAGATGTGATCTAGCTCCAAAATTTTGTGGAGGGGTTAAGATTCATGAGATCTCCAAGACCCGGAAATCGTTTGGATAAATTCCACCTGGATGATGAGTTATTAAAATAATTAATATTTTTAATGGGTTTCCTCAGTCTAAACTTAGGAAAATAAAAATATTAATGGGTATTAATAAAGATATGTTTGAGAAGCTTCGAAGAGACGAGGATCAAGTCTGTTTTAATCTTAGCTGTTGATTAAGGACTTAATCTTAGCCGTTGATTCATCAACATGAAAAATATAAGAGAAGACTTGAGAGTCATTTGGAGACACACTGGGCAAATACTTAGTAACCCGAGGGAAATTGATTCTCAAGGAGAAGAAGTTCGATTTCTGAGGGAGAGTAGCAGGGTGAAGGAAGAGGAGGTATTAGCATCAGTCGGAGACCGAGGAAGAGGTGACGCAAAGCATATGAGAGATAGCGCCGAGGGAAGAGCAGTGAGACAGCGAGCTAGAGACGCAGTTCTCACGCAGGCTGACACAAAAGTGACGCAAAAGTGACACAAAGGAGGGTAGAGGGTCTCCAAGGTGTCAAAACTTCTCCAGGAGGAGGAGAAAAGAGTTGTCTGAGGTGTTTTCTCTCAAAAGTGTCTCAGTATTCTGTAGAATCTTTCTTTGTAAAGAGATTGTTGCTAAAGATTAATAAATAAACCCTCATCTTCTGCATCGGTTTTCCTGCATTGGGTTTTTTTGGGGACAATTGTCCAAAAATAACTGTGTTGATGTGATTGATTCTTGTGCTTGTATATCATTGTTATTTTCTCTATGCTATTATGTGATAACTGCATTAGAAATTATTTTAATGTATACTGAAGGGTTTGTAAATAACTTATTGTGGAAAATAAGTAGGAGAAATAAATCAGTTATTGCAGTACAATTTCATGTTAGAAATTTTCACATGGTATCAGAGCAGAGATCAGACAACGGGATTAAAGAATCTGCTATGAGTTAGGAGCATGATGCCGGGGCATCAACTCAGAGGGACTCACATAGATCTCCAGAGAAAAAAGAGAGCACGAAGAACATGGATCATGATTATTCTATGTTAGCTTCTAGACTGGAAGAAGAAGTCGCTTGCCTAGCGAGTTCTGCCTCCTATGAGGTTTGGTATATAAATAGTGGAGCTTCCTGGCATATGACAGGAATACGAGAATGCTTTTCGAATTATCAGGAAGAAAGGATGAACTTCCAGATTACCATGGGAAATAATTCAAAATGTACCCCTGTAGGAAGAGGTACTGTAGTCTTTCAAACAAAAGCGGGGGATCGGCTTCTAGCAATCAATGTGTTGCATGTGCCAGGATTGGGGATGAACTTACTCTCTATATTTCATCTTCAAAACAAGGGCTATGATGTTTTCTTCATTAAGGAGAAGGTATATGTCAAACACCTGAGTTGGAAAAAGAAGGGCCAGATTGGAGTCAGAAGTAACAGGCTTTATAAATTACAGCTAGAATCTCCAATGGCACTAATAGGCAACAATGGGGAAAATGATTTGAATGAACTATTGCACAAGAGGATGGGACACTTACATCATGGGGCTTTAAGAATTCTCGGAAGAATAGTAACAGGAGTTCCAGAGTTGAGTTCCAAACGAGATGATGTGTGTAGAGGGTGCGCATTAAGCAAGTACGCCAAAGCGACATTTTCCAGAAGTAACAATAGGTCTAAGAGTGTTCTAGGATTGGTACACTCCGATATCTGTGGACCCATGTCCACAAAAGCTCTTAGTGGTGCCGAATACTTCGTCACCTTCATTGATGACTATTCTAGAAAGACTTGGATCTACTTTCTAAAAACCAAGGATGAGGTTTTTGGGCGATTCAAAAAGTTCAAGGCTTTAATTGAGAATCTGACAGGAAAGAGGATGAAGATATTGCGCTCAGACAATGGTGGAGAATACATCGACAAGGACTTCACTGATTTTTGTGCAAGGGAAGGCATCATAAGGGAGTGGAAAACTCCCTATAATCCGGAGCAAAATGGAGTAGCAGAAAGGAAGAACAGGACTATTGTTGAAGCAGCCAGGGCAATGTTGTATGATCAAGATATGCCTAAGTTTCTATGGGCAAAAGCATGCAACACGACCATTTATGTCCAAAACAGGACTCTTCATAGGGCATTAGGTAAGATTACTCTGGAGAGTCATTTCAGGATATTTGGGAGTTTGGCATACTGCCATATACCCGAAGAAAAGAGGAAGAAACATGGATCAGATTGCGGAGAAAGGATATCTTGTGGGATATAGCGAGAATGTTAATAAGACATGTAGAGTTTATCTTACGAGGAATAGGAAGATCGTAAGTCGACGGGATGTAAAGTTCATGGAGGATAGAGCTTTCACTAAATCTTGAGAAATGCCTTCTTAAGAGCAGTCAAAGGATAATCCATTGGTCCAATAACTTCGACTAGCAGAAACTAACACCAATATTTCTCCTAAAGGCAAAACTCCAGAGGTGTCATGACAGGCGGAGTCTCAGGAAGAGGAGGAGAAGATAGACATACCCACTACCAATGGAAGAACGAGCCGAGAACTTCGACAGGTACTACGAGATGGAGAGGATTTCGTCGGTGCGCCCAGGAACGAGAAAAGGGAGCATAGATAGCCAGACAGATACCAAGCCTTGGTGGCTTAGGTTGGAGAACCCTCTAGTTTTTAGGAGACCGTTCAGAATCAAGTATGGGTAGATGCTATGGTGGAGGAATACAGTTCCATAATGGTCAATGATGTCTGGCAAGTGGTACCTAGGCCTCAGGACAGGTTAGTTGTAGGTTCGAGATGGCTCCACAAAGTCAAATATGCTGTAGATTGTAGTGTGGAAAAATACAAAGCGAGGTTTGTGGTTAAGGAGCATTCTCAGAAGGAAGGGATAGGCTACTAAGAAACCTTTGCCCCAATAGCCACGTATACTTGTATTAGATCCGTGATATCTCTTGTAGCACAAATGGGGTGGGAGATTCGCTAGATGAATGTTAAGACGACGTTCTTGAACGGGGTGATAGAAGAAGAAGTATACATTGAATAGCCAGAGGGTTTTGAGACACATGAGAAGAAATCTCATGTATGCAGGTTGAAGAAAGCCTGTATGGTCTTAAATAGGAACCTAGAGCATGGTACAGTCGAATTGATGGTTACTTGAAAAAGATGGGATTCGTTAAGAGTGACGCAGATCCTAACCTCTACTATCTGGTTGTAGAGAATGAGCCTCTAATCCTGGTGTTATATGTGGATGATATTTTCTTGACAGGCTCATCAAAGATTGCAAGGAAAACCTAGCTACAGAATTCGACATGAAGGATTTGGGACACATGCATTATTTCTTGGGGTTGGAAGCTTGGCAGCAGAAGGGTGGGATTTTCCTTGGACAATGGAGGTATGCTACAAAGATTTTGAAAAGGTTCATAAAGCAAGACTGTAGACCTATGGCGACTCCAATGATTACCAACTAGAAGAAGATTGATGCATCCGAAGATAAAGAAGTTGATCCCACCTTGTACAGTCAGCTCATAGGGTCCCTGATGTATCTGGTGAATACTAGACCGGACATTTGTTACGCTGTCAACATCCTGAGTCAGTTCATGGTGGAACCAAAGAGGGTGCATTGGGTAGCAACCAAGCATGTTCTCAAATATATACGAGAAATAGTCGAGCATGGACTAATGTACACCCAAGGCAATGACACCATGCTCAGTGGGGGTCGTTGATGTATCTAGTCAATACCTGGTCGGACATTTGTTACGTTATCAACACCCTCAGTCAGTTCATGGTGGAACCAAAGAGGGTGCATTGGGCATCAGCCAAGCATGTTCTAAGATATATACGAGGAATAGTCGAGGATGGACTAATGTACACCCAGGGCAATGATATCAGGCTATGTGGGTTCACTGACTCAGATTCGGCTAGAAGTTCAGTAGATCAGAAAAGTAGTTCAGCAGATGCTATGGTGATCAATGATGTCTGGGAAGTGGTAACTAGGCTTCAGGACATATTAGTTGTAGGTTCGAGATGGATCTACAAGTTCAAATATGTTGCATATGGTAGTGTGGAAAACTACAAAGCCAAGTTCGTGGCTAAGGGGTATGCTCAGAAGGAAGGGATAGACTATGAAGAAACCTTTGCCCTAGTAGCCAAGTATACTTCTATTAAATCCGTGATATCCCTTGCAGCATAGATGGGTGTTGATTTTTGGTAGCATCGGATGTTCTCTAGCCATGAGAATTGGTGGAGACGCTAAGGCACATAAGATCTCCAAGACCCAGAAATCGTTTGGGAAATTCCACCCGGATGAAGAGATATTAAAATAATTAATATTTTTAATGAGACCCTAAGTCTAAACTTAGGAAAATTAAAATATTAATGTGTAGGACAGCGTAGAGCCTAGGAAGGCTGATGCAGAGGTAGTCGGGGCTGATGCAGAGGCAGCCGAGACTAACGTAGAGGCTGAGGCTAGCATAGAGGACATAGAGGGCCAAGAGGTTGACGCGGTGGCAGCAGAGGCTGATGTGGTGTGTTGACCACTACGTGTCAACTAACCATAGCCGTACACCCCCTTTTTTCGCAAAAGGGATAGCGCTTGATCGACGTGTCCATGCCATTCGACTATCATCATCAGCCAATCATGTTATGTTGTAAACCCAGTTTGCATGTGTAAATTGTAAATAATCTTAACAGATCTGTGTCATGTATGTATTTGCCTAGGTAAACCTAATCTTCTAGTGATGATCTACGTTCTGGAAGGTTTTTTGTCTCATTGACCCATGATCGACAGTGTTTTCCTTCAGCCTAACCCCAAAGCTGGAATGGATTTTGTCACTAAAATCTTAGGGGAATCCTAGTGTGCTTCGAGTCTATGTAAAAGTAATTTGGAAATAATTCTAATTATTTGGTTAGCTTATTACAAATTGCTTGATCTACTAGATTATATTTGTGTCGTAGAGCTGGGTGGTCTATGAGGGTCTATGTCAAATGGGTTTTTCCCCTTGAGATGTGTTGACCACTACGTGTCAACTACCCTTAGCAGTACACCCCCTTTTCTTCGCAAAAGGGATAGTGCTTGATTGACGTGTTCGTGCCATTCGACAGTCATCGTCAACTTGATCATATTATGTTGTAAACCCAGTCTGCATCTGTGAATTGTAAATAATCTTAGTAGAGCTGAGTCATGTATGTAAATTGCCTAGGTGGACCTAATTTTCTAGTGATAATCTACGTTCCGGAAGGTTTTTTGTTTCACCGATCCATGATCAGCAGAGTTTTCCTTCAGCCTAACACCAAAGCCGGAATGAATTTTGTCATTAGAATCTTAGGAGTATCCTAGTGCGTTGATCTGCTAGGTTATAGTTGTGTCGCAACACTGGGTGGTCTATGAGGGTCCATGTCAAGTGGGTTTTCCCCCTTGAGATGTAAAATTGTAAAAGTCATGATGTATAGTGTCTTGAGGGTTAGAAAATGTTTTAATCCCCTCTTAAGTCCTAAGTCCTAGGTCCTAGGTGATTTTTCCAAAGGCTAAGTTCGAGGATCAATTTAAAAATAAAAATTAAAATTTGAAAAAAAATAAAAACAAAAAAAAATAAAAAATATAAATAATTTAAAAAAATAAAAAATTCAAAAATTAAAATTAAGATATATAAAAATTAAAAATAGATAAATAAATAAAATATAATAAAATTTAAAAAATAATGAGAGAAAAAAATAATTCAAAAAAAAAATAATAAATTAATAATAATAATAATAATATAATTTTTTAAAATATAAAAAAATAAAAATAATAATAAAATAATAATGGGTCAAGTTTTTGAGTAAATAAATGCAGAATTTCAATTTTTTAATTCGACGGATGAAATTAAAAGATATTTTGATCCTCATCGATGGTCAAGATCTTTTTGACATGGATCAATCGAACTAGCCGTTGGGAATTTTTCCTTTAAATAGGGTGCTAGGGGTCATTTGAGATCAAATTAGATCTGAGAGTCTGGTGCTAAAGAAAGCTCTCTTGTAGTCATTTTTTTTGTGCAATAAAGAAAGACTTTGGGGTTAAAAATCTTGTTGGTGTTAATCTTCTGAAAGCGTTGTAAGATGATTTATATGATTTATTTTTCTGCATAATTTTATTTTCAGCTATTGATTTTAGCTTGATGAAGATTGATTCAGGCACATGTATCTTGTCTGATCTCTAGGGTTTGAATGATAGTTTAGATTCTGAAATATAATGGCAGGTATCTCCATTTGATCTGGATTTCACTATCGTTTTTCCCTCTATGTTAATAGTTGATTTTAAGCTGTGCAGGAAATCTTAATTTTGAGTTCACTGGGCGTTAGGGGAAGTTCTCGGCTGAACTAGCCAACTCCCAGATTGCGTTTTCTGAAAGAGCCTAGCTAGTTTTAATTCTGGGCTTATCATCTGAAATTTTTTATGAATGTATGCAGGGTTTTCTGAAGTATCTCACATTAAAATTAAATTTTGATAATATTACTGTGATTATTGACAAATTTGGCTATTTAGAGCCTTTGACCTGTAATCACTGTAATTATTTAGCTGGTTCTTAGGGTTTTTAGGGTTTCATTTTTTTTTTTTGCATTTTCAAGTTTTGGCCGTTTGTTTTTATTGTTTTCAGGTTGCAGGTTTGAGAAGAAATTTTTGTGGGAAGCCAGATCTGGCCCCAGAAACTAGGCTTTGCAGGTGCATCATTTCTGCAGTCCAGGATTTTAAATTTTTTGCTTATTTGAAGGTGATCTTACATGAGTTTCAAATAACAAATCTGAAAGTGAACATATAAATTTTATTCAGAAGTCTTTGAGGGTTTCATTGCTAAAATTCAAGCAGAAATATAATCTGGAAATTTCTGGGTTTTTTTTTGGCCATTTAATTTTCTGCTTCCTGGGGCTTTTTGCGATTTTGTTGAAGAAATCTCAAAATTTTGACAAAAGTTTTGTAGCCAGTGTCCTCTTCATTGTTTGATTTATTTTCTGCTGGCGGCTATCAAGATCGCACCTCTATCCATTGGTGCTCCTCACATTGTCCAGATCAACAAAGTTGCTGCCATTAATCAAATCAGCAAATCAGCGTTGCAGCCATTAATCAAATCAGCAAATCAGCACTGTTGTCTAGATCAGCAAATCCTCACGCTTCTGCCAACGTCCATCCACACGCTGTCTCCTCTTCCCTTCAAACGCATTCTCTTGCCATCTCTCAGGGAATCCCCGCAATCTGCAAGCAAAAAAGCAAACCCTCGATCCAACCCGTAGCTTGCTTCTCATCGAGCTACCCTTCTCTCGTCCATTACCTGGGCAACAAAACAACAAACAAAGCATTTGGATTTTCTTTGTATATACGGTTGGGGTCATGTTCAGTTTTATGCGTTGGTTAAATTAAAGGCATAAGTTAGGACATTTATGAATGCATTTTTATTTTCTAAAGATTGAGCGAAGGTTCTTTTTTCTTATTTAGTTTGGATATATTCAAGTTTTGTATATATTCGATTTGCTTTTCTTTTGGTTAGGCTTTAGTTTTAATATTTAGAATTTTTTAAATTTTAGTTTGTTTTTTTATGAATCAAAAAATCATAAAAAATATAAAAATATAAATAACAATAAAAATCATAAATTTTGAAAAAATAAAATATTTTGATTTTTTCTTTTTTCAGCTAACTGTTAAATTTTTTAGTTTTATTTAGTTTAGGACTTTAATTTTATTTGTTTTTTTTTATAATTTTTTTGTTAATTTTTTTAATTTATATATTTATTTATTTAGTTCAGTAGTGCATAATTTAGGTTCATTTTAATTTTTGCTTAGTTACTTTTGTTTTTTTAAAAATATAAAGAATAAAAAAAAAAAATTAAAAAAAATAAAAAGCTTAATAAAAAAAATTGAAAATTCATTTTTCGTGGTCTATTTTTCTATAGCTAAATGCATTTAAATGTTCATCTGAAGTCAGCTATGTGAAAGTGGTAACTGGTCAGCATTTAAATTTTATGATCATTTAAAGCATTTAATTTTTTTTGAGGTTAATTGTTGGAATATCGTTAAGCCATTGAGCATTTATCAATCATCTCGCATTTGGTCAAAGTTAATTTTTGTTTGAGTTATTTGATGGTAAATGATTGTTAATGAGTTCATATTTCTCTAGCATCTGATGAATAATCGTTTAATCATTCATTTCCTAAGGCACTAGTCCATTAAATTAATAAAATCAAGTAAGTGCTTGTTGCACCTCGTGTCTCCCAAACCGAACTGGTCCCCAGTTGGTCATCATTATCCCATAGGGTCTACCCCCCTTAGCCGCGGGAGGCAGGCTTAAACAGAGAGATCGGGGATCAGGGTGACAGTCCCCGGTCTGAGCGTTGTTGTGACAATCTTTGCGACAACAAGATGTAAAATTGTAAAAGTGATAAAGTGTCTTGAGGGTTAGAAAATGTTTTACCCCCTCATAGGTCCTAGGTGATTTTTCCAAAGGCTAAGTTCGAGGGTCCAATAAAAAAATAAATAAAAGAATATAAATAAACAAAATAATAATAATAATTATAATAATTAAAAATATAAAAATATAAAAATTAATAAAATAATAATAAGTCAAAGTTTTGAGAAAATAAATGCAAAATCTTGATTTTTAATGCATTTAAAATTTCGACGGATGAGATTAAAATGGATTTCGATCCTCATCGACGGTCGAGATTAGTTTGACATGGATCACTTGAACTAGCCGTTGGGAAATTTTCCTTTAAATAGGGTGTCAGGGGTCATTTGAGATCATTCGATCTGTGAGTCTTATGCTGAAGAAAGCTCTCTTGTAGTCATTTTCTATATGCAATAAAGAAAGACTTTGGGGTTGAAATCTTGCTGGTGTTACTCTTCTGAAATGCTGTAAGATGTTTTATTTTTTTGCATAAATTTAATTTCAGCCATTGGTAATAGCTTGATGAAGAGTGATGTTGAACAAAGGTATCTTGTTTACTCACTAGGGTTTGAATGGTAATAGAATTTCTGAAAATAATGGCAGGTATCTCCATTGGATTTGGATTTTAGTACTGTTTTTTCCCTCTTTATTGATAGTTGAAGTGAGCTGTGCAGAAAATTTAGATTGTGAAGATCAACTGGGGTTTGGGGAAGTTCTCGGCTGAACCAGCCAGCTCCCGAAAAGCATTTTCTTGAAGAGCCTAGCTAGTTTTGATCCTGGGTTTATCATTTAAATTTATTTTTTGAATGCATGAGAGGTTTTCTAAAGTATCTCATAGTAAATCTAAAATTCTGAAAATATTTCTGGGGGTTATTGATAAATCTAGCTATCTAGAGCCTCTTAATCTGTGAATATTGTAATTACTTAGTTAGTGCTTTGGATCTTTTTAGTTTCATCCCTGCACTTTTTGTTTCTAGGTGTTTGTTTTTTAATTGTTGCAGGTTTTGGATCTGAGGATATAATCTTGTTCTAAAGCCAGATCTAGGCCCTGGAGGGTAAGATCTGGCCTCAGCATCATTTTTGCAGGGATAATCTTCACCGGATTTTCAAATTTTTTTGAGGGAATTTGAGGGTTTATCTGAGTTGTCTGCTGCTCAGGGTTTCATTTTATTGAAAAGATTTCGATTTTTTTTTATCAATGCTCTTGGATTGCTGCCAAATCTCACGCAGCCGTATACACAGCGGTGATCCTTTCGCTGTCCGCTCAGCCATCCCTATCAACAGCCATCACTCATCGCTTTCCTTTCCTTGCTGTCTTCAACCTGCAAAAATCCATACCCTTCTACGCTGGTGATTTCTTCACCAAGCCACAATTCGCACGTAGTCTCGCTCCAACATTCCTTTGCTAGCATCTTGCTCTCCACATTTCAAATCTGCCCATAATCCATCAAACCCTCGCTCCTTCTCCACGCCGCCTTTTCCTCACGCATCGCTCAGCTGCTCCCATGTGCACCCTCTCTACCTGTGTATGTTCCTCCGTGACTCACAACCACTGTTCCAACCACTGTTCCGAGCTGCCAAAACCACATACCTTCACTCGAGTTATCTCCTTGTCAGCCCCTCTTTCCTGCGCGCTGCCTCTTCCAACTTCTCTTGCTGCCCTCCATTCGCGTGTTTTGCTACCCTTCATGCGTTTTTCCCTTGCATCCTTCTGCTGCCTGTCGTGAGCCATTCCTTCTCCTTCTCCGCTCGTTTCTTCTCCCGCGTCCAGGCCTGCAAAAAACCTTCACGCAGTTCTTCCAGCCTTTACGTCTAGCTCCATTGTTCAGCTCCTTGCCGCCTATCCAACCTGCAAAACAAACATAATAAAACTCATTACGATTTGGGTCAATTTCAGGTTTACGTATAGCTTGGATTTATTCGGTTTGTAAGTTTAGATTTGATTTGATTTTGTATGTAGTTTAGATTCTAAAATTTTATTAGCTTTGTTTATTTTAAATTTCATTTTCATTTAATTAGGATTTAATCTTTAGTTTATTTTAGTTTTGTGATTTAGATTTAGATTTTACTTTTTCTATAGTTAAAAAAATGTCATAAATTGGTTTAAGTTTTAATGTTTTGGTTTCATTTTTTATTTTAGATTTATTCAAGTTTAAATTTTGATAAAAAAATATAAAAAAAAATCCCAAAAACATAAAAAGTTAGTCCTTAGACTTTTATTTAGAATTTTGTTTTATAGTTTAGATTTTTAGACTTTAGTTTTATTTATTTTAAACTTAAAAAAATAATAAAAAATAAATAAAAAATAATAAAATTTGAAAATTCATTTTTGTGTCTTTGGTGGTATTTATGTTCCACTTCTCTATAGTTAAATACGCCTAAATGTTTATTTGAAGATTAACTATTGAAAAGTGGTGAATTTTTTTGTGAACTGGTCAACATTTAAATTTTATGGTCATTTATTGAATATCTTGCATTGCTTGGGTTATTTGATGGTAAAGGATTGTTAATCTTGGAATGATAAATTTCATATTTTTTGCAGCAGTTGATAAACAATTATTTAATCATTAACTCTATAAGACTGGTATTAAGCATAATAAGATCTAATCAAGTTTTAATCAATCAAGTGCTTGTTTCCCTTGCTCAGTTTGCCAAGCCAACTGACTGCTAGTTGGTCTTTTTTTATCCCAAAGGGTCTACCCCCCTTAGCCTAAGGGAGATGGCTTAAACGAAGAGATTGGGGATCAGGGTGACAACCCTTGGTCTGAGCGTTGTCGTAGTGCTTAGACATTCAATGTGACAACACGGTGGTAGCGGAGGTTGACGCAGGCAGCGCAGAGGGTTGAAGAGTTGACGTTGGGCTGAAGATGTAAGCCTAGGCCCAGGAATTTTCGTGGGGCAAACTGAGAGCTGGTTAGCTGTCGCATAGCCGTAGAGGGTGACCCAGTCTTTGGAGGGTGACGTAGTTCCTGAAGGTAGCTTGGAGCAGCTTTCATTGTCCAACTAAGGGAGCAGTCGAAGTCACTGTGAGGCTATTCATCTGGTTGCTGATTAGCCGAATATCTGTCTCTGAAGAAAGGTACTACTGCCGAGGATAATCTCTGAAGGGTGAGCCATTTTTGGCACCCTAGTTGTATTCAAAAATCTGCATAATTAATAAAATCCTCATATCTGCTGTACCAGTTTTCCCGAATTGGGTTTTTCCGGGGACAATTGTCCGAAAATAATGGTGTCCCTCTTGTTGTCTCAGTTTATTTCAGTTGCTGATCTGTATATTTGTGAACGCTGTAATTGTGTTTATTTCGATATTTATGCATATAAATAACTTGTTAATGTAAAGAACAAGTAGGAGATAATTAACCAGATATTGCAGTAGGGGTTTCTGATGTGTTAGATTCAGAAATTTCACATGTTATCAGAGTGATTGCAGATCATAAGAGGACTGAAGACGCCAGCAAGAGAAATCTGAAGAATTTACAGTAGAAACAGTTGTCTTGAGAGACAACGTTCTTCCAGAGCAGAAGTAGCAAGAGAAGAAGTGATGCAGAGCATGTGTCATCATTTATAGCCAAGGAAAGGGCCAGCACAGAGGCAAAAGAGAAAGGGTTGACGCAGTTGGCCGGAGAGCCGGGATTATGCAGATCCTGAAAGGCTCAGTTTCTTTAGTTGTCGGGACTTGGGGAGTTGTGGGCAGATTGTAATTTGAGGAGCTGGTGGGAAACTGTTTCTGTCAAAGAAGAACAATGTCTAAGGAGACGAAACCAAGGTAGAGGGAATCACTACCTCATTGGATTTCTAGCCAAAAAATCTAGATCCGTGTTGTAGTTGCAAAGGAGGATTGGAGAGTAGCGGTTCCACAATTGGCAGAAGGATTTCCAGGAGGGAAATCAGGAATCAGAGGGAGATTTCCAGGGAATCGAGACTCAGAGGGAGTCTAGAAGAGGAGCTGAAATGCTAGTGAACGAACTGAGGGATCAGGACAGGTTGGATTGGGCTTCCAACTTTGTCATCTAGAAGGCCAGGATCCTGGCAGTCCTCGATCGACATCGCATCAAGGACTATGCCTTGAAAGTAGTGGCTATCCCTATTAACCCAGCTGAGAACGAGAAGTATGAGGATGCCCAGGTGAGGGCGAAGTGCATGATCCTTGACAAGGTCAAAGATCATGTCATACCACATATTGCTGAGAAGAACACAACAAAGGAGATGTGGGACACTTTGACAACCTTATACCAGGTCTCTTCTGTGTAGCGGGAGATGCTATTGGAGAATCAACTAGATTCATATTCGATGCAGAAGGGAGCGGAGATAGATCCCTTCCTCCTCAGGTTGCAAGAAATTCGGGGCCAACTTACCTCTGTAGGGTCTACACCGGATCCACAATTTATGGTCAGGACTGCTCTGAATGCAGTCTTTGAGGACTGGGAGATGTTTGTCCAAAGCATCTTGGGTAAGCAACTCTTCCCAGTTGGGAGGAGTTGTGGGCAACTCTTCGACAGGAAGAGATCAGGAGGTTGAGCAAGGCAGGGAGTAGTGGTAAGGGAGTTTGAGTCAAGAAAAAGGAGGAGGATGTGGCTCTAGCATCTGCGGGACAACAAGGGAAGAGGAAGAAGAAGGACATCTCTGGGTTAAGTGCTTCTATTGTGAGGAGCTGGGACATTATGCATCCCAGTGTCCGAGGAAGAAAAGCAAGGGAGAGGCTTCCGATTCAAAAGAAACTCCAGCGAAGGCAGAGAAAGAGGTCGAAATTGATGACGATTGTGCCATGAGTGCTCATGCACCTCTAGAGAAGAGGTGGGAAGGCATCAAGTTGTAGCCAGGAGGACTACATACTAGGGGCAGGGTCCTTGAGGTGCCCAAACTCTTGGATCTCATCCAGCTACAGGAGCCGTTAACGACAGTAGCATGATGACAGTTGTCGGGTGGAGCAGCAAGGTAGGGCTAGAGTGCAGAGTTCTATAGCGGGGTAGTAGAGGTTGCAACAACGTAGTGGGCTGTGGCAATAGAGGGAGCACGGGTTAGCAGCAGAGGCAACTTTAGCATCACGAGGCTTCCAGACTGACCGAGTTGTCAATGTTTGGGAAAGTTAATTACCTACATCTCGGTAACTAGTTGCATTGCAGCAGTTAGCAATGGCAGTGCTAGGAGCAGCATAGGCAACATGTTGAGAGGAAGCTGCAATACAAATGTAGTAGTGGTAGTGGCAGTGTCATGGGCAACAGTACAACAGGCAACAATGCAGAGGATGTGAGGCAGCAGGTCAAGCATCAACACAAGTACCAATGTGGAGGATCAGTGTGATGTTTCTGTGGTGAAGCATTACTAGAGCACATTCCTTGCTAAGAGGGAGTGTTGATTTTTTGTAGCATCGGATGTGCTCTAGCCATGAAAACTGGTGGAGAGGCTAAGACACATAAGATCTCCAAGACCCAGAAATCGTTTGGGGAAATTCCACTCGGATGAAGAGATATTAAAATAATTAATATTTTTAATGAGACCCTAAGTCTAAACTTAGAAAAATTAAAATCTTAATTTGTATTCATATAATATGGGTAAGAAAGTTTTAAATAATGAGGATCAAGCCAAATCTAATATTAGCCATTGATTAGAGATTTAATCTCGACAGTTAAAACGTGAACAAGAAAAATATAAGAGGAGGCTTGAGGGTCAGTTGGAGACCCACCAAGTTGATTAGTCAATTCGATTTTTCTAAGGCAGGGTTTGCCGAAAAATTGAGTTAGTGATATGTTGCAGCGAGGGGTAGTTCGGCAGAAGGCCGATAATACATAGCAGAGAGGTAGAGAGAGTGTCGGAGAGACGACGCAGAGTCTAGGAAGGTTGACGCAGCGACTGAGGAGGTCAGCGCAGAGGATGCAGAGGGCCAAGAGGCTAACGCAGGCAGCGCAGAGGGCTGCAAAGCTGACACTAGGCTGAAGAGGCAGCGCTGAGGAATTTTCGTGGGGCATATTGAAAGCTGGTTAGCTGATGTAGAGCCGTAGAGGGTGATGTAGTCTTTGGAGGGTGATGCACTTCCTGAAGGTAGCTTGGAGCAGCGTTAGTTGTCCAGCTAAGGGAGCAGTCAAAGTCACTGTGAGGCTTTTCATTCGGTTTTTGATTAGCCAGAATATCTATCTCTCCGAAGAAAGGTATTATTGCCGAGGATAATCTCTGAATAGTGAGCCATTTCTGGGACCAATGTCTGAATAGTGAGCCATTTCTGGCATTGGGTTTTTCAGGGGACAATTGTCTAAAAATAATGGTGTTCGTTGTGTTGTCTAAGTTTATTTCAGTTGCTGATCTGTATATTTGTGAAGGTTGTAATTGTGTTTATTTTGATATTTATGCATATAAATAACTTGTTAATGTAAAGAACAAGTAGGAGATAATAAACTAGATATTGCAGTAAGGGTTTCTGATGTGTTAGATTCAGAAATTTTCACAATGGGGTGGGAGATTCACTAGATGGATGTCAAGACTGTGTTCTTGAATGGGGTGATATAAAAAGAAGTATACATTGAACAACCAGAGGGTTTTGAGACACATGAAAAGAAAACTCATGTATGTAGCTTGAAGAAAGCCTTGTATGGGCTTAATCAAGCGCCTAGAGCATGGTACGGTTGAATTGATGGTTACTTACAGAAGATATGATTCGTCTAGAGTGACGCAGACCCCAACCTTTGCTATTTGATTGTAGAGAATGAGCCTCTAATTCTAGTGTTATATGTGGATGATCTTTTCCTGATAGGCTCGTCATCAAAGATTGCAAGGAAAACCTAGCTATAGAATTTGACATAAAGGATTTGGGACAAATGCATTATTTCATGGGGTTGGAAGTTTGGCAGCAGAAGGATGGGATTTTCTTTGGGTAGGGGAGATACGCTAAAAAGATTTTGAAAATGTTCAGAATGTAGGACTGTAGACCTATGACTACTCCAAGATTACCAACTGGAAGAAGATTGATGCATCCGAAAATAAAGAAGTCGATCCCACCTTGTACAAGCAACTCATAAGGTCCCTGATGTGTCTTGTCAATACCAGGCCGGGCATTTGTTACGCTGTCAACACCCTCAGTCAGTTCATGGTGGAACCAAAGAGGGTGTACTTGGCACCAGCCAAGCATGTTCTCAAATATATACAAGGAACAATCGAACATGGACTAATGTACATGCAAGGCAATGACATTAGGCTGAGTGGGTTCACTTACGCAGATTGGGCCAGAAGTTCAGTAGATCGAAAAAGTACCACTGGGTACTGTTTTAACATTGGATCATGAATGACCTCTCGGTGTAGTAGGAAACAGAAATCCGTAGCTCTGAGCTCAGCTGAAGCTGAATATATGGCAACTAGTACAACTTCGTGTGAAGCCATATGTCTTAGCAGATTGCTTGTGAATCTATTCAGGAGAAGGATGGAAGCGACCAATATTTGGTGTGATAATCAGAGTTCCATCAAGCTCTCTGAGAATCCAGTTTTTCATGATCGGTCGAAGCACATTGACATCAGGTGTCACTTTGTCAGAGACTGTGTCCAACGAGGGGTCGTACAATTGAGGTACACCCCGACAGGAGAACAGGTGGCAGAGATTCTCACTAAGGCTCTAGGAAGAACAAAGTTTGTTTATTTTAGGGAAAAGATGGGGATGGTTAAGAATCTGTTTCAGTAGCAGAAGTGGATAGTATAGGGAGTTGCAGTGCAGTAGTTAGCAGTGGCAGTGCTATGGGCAACATGATGCAGCATGTTCAGAGGGAGCTGGAGTACAAATGTAGCAATGACAGGTGCAGTGTCATGGGCAGCGGTACAAGGTGCAGAAGTGCAGTAGATGAGGGGCAACAAACCAAGCATCAACAATGCAGAGAACCAATGACGTGGATTACTGTGATGCCTCTATTGGGAAAGATTGCTAGAACACATTCCTCCCTCAGAGGGAGTGTTGATTTTGGGTAGCATCGGATGTGGTCTAGCTCCAAACTTTTGTGGAGGGCTAATATTCATGAGATCTCCAAGACCCAGAAATCGTTTGGAGAAATCCCACCCGGATGATGAGCAATTAAAATAATTAATATTTTTAATGGGGTTCCTAAGTCTAAACCTAGGAAAATAAAAATATTAATGGGTATTAATAAAGATATGGGTGAGAAGCTTCTAAGAGACGAGAATCAAGTCTGTTTTAATCTTAGTCGTTGATTAAGGACTTAATCTCAGTTGTTGATTCATCAACATGAAAAGTATAAGAGAATACTTGAGAGTTGTTTGGAGACACACCAAGCAAATACTCAATAATCGAGGGAAATCGATTCTCAAAGAGAAGTTCGATTTCAGAGGGAGAGTAGCAGGGGGAAGGAAGAGGAGGCTATCAGCATCATTCAGAGACTGAGGAAGAGGTGATGCAGAGCATCTGAGAGACAGCGCAAAGGGAAGAGCAGTGAGACAATGCCGCTGGAGATGCAGTTCCCACGTAGGTTGATGCAAAAGTGACGTAGAGGAGGGTAGAGGGTCTCCAGGGTGTCAGAACTTCTCCAGAAGGAGGAGAAAAATTAGCTCAGGTGTTTTCTCTCAAAAATGTGTTAGTGTTTTGTAGAATCTTTCTTTGTAAAGAGATTGTTGCTGAAGATTAATAAATAAACCCTCATCTGCTGCACCGGTTTTCCCGCATTGGGTTTTTTCGAGGACAATTGTCCAAAAATCACTGTGTTGATGTGATTGATTCTTGTGCTTGTATATCACTGTTATTTTCTATATGATATTATGTATTGTAGTAGAATTATTTTAATGTTTGTTGAAGGGTTTTGTATATAACTTATTGTGGAAAATAAGTAGGAGAAATAAATCAGTTATTGCAGTAGAATTTCTTGTTAGAATTTTTCACAGGTAACAGGTCCTAGAGGGGCACTTGCAGGTCAAGGGCAACAATGAAGCTATAGCCCACTATCACCACATCTAAAGCTTCCTACTCTTTACGAACTTTCACCGATGGGAGGAGACCTGATATATAGAGAATCACTTATAAAGGGTATCTACTAAGATGGATGTGAAGTGATATCAGTGACCCTTTCCTAGGGGAGGCTCAAGAATGGAACTTCCTTGCTTCTTAAGCAAGGTACAAGTCTTTCTAGGACAAGGGGATGATGATTTAAGGGCCATGTTTAAGGAGTGCAAATTGTAGAGGAGCTTCAAAAACCCTAAAATCTTGGTTTAACTTGGTTTTCCAATTGGTTTTTGAAGAGTTGACTTTTCGAAGGTATGGGACCACACAGGACTAAGTGGACGTAGGTTAGGTCAAGAGGAAGGATTCTAGCAACTAATGATAGACTTGACGAAAACAAGGAGGAGAAAGGGCTCAAAGAAGTGATTTTCACTCAAAGGTGTAGAATGATCCCTATGAGGAACTAGCCTAGGGAAAAAAACCAATATCGAGGCTAGGGCTTGGGATATCTCACAACCCCACTGCTGGAATTTCCTCAAATTTGGAGGAGGCTTAGGAGAGACACCAACACAGTTGAGGCCAAAAGATTGAAGTTTTTCTATGGTTGGTTTGTCGGGAAAATGATGCCTTAGGAGCCCTAATGTGGTTAGACCTAGAATAAAGGAGAGGTGAAGAGAAATGTTTCTTTAAGTGATCACCTTATGGTAGACCAGTGCCTAATCCTTTTGGGGAGATTGGGGTCAAGAAGAATATGAAGATAGACTTTGTTTCTAGGTCAAGGAGGCTCTAGGATCAACTTCACTCGTCATTTAGGGCAAATGAGAGTGACCTAAAAGATTTAATACTTCATTTTGCAAGGTGAAGTGGCTTGTCAAGATAAATTCAACCGTAGAATTATCCCTAGGAGAATTCATTCATCATACATGTCCTATACATAGAGATATGCTATATAGAAACACAATTCCACAATTTCGCAGTATATGCATGCAACAACTTGCCCTAGTATGGTGAAAATCTCATTATAAATGCATGTGACAAACTAAAAGAATAATAACATTAAATTTGTACTTACATGTAAGAGAATAAATCCAACCACCAATAAGCTTTCCAATCAAGAAGCTCCAAGATAAGAAAAGACAATCCATACATCAAATTTCATCCATGCTCCAAAATTTCATCCACCAAGAAGGAATAGCGAAAATCTCAAGAGAGAGACAAGTCCAAACCAAGTGATGATGAGAAGTGAACTCTCATCATTTGTATTTATACACATCTAAGGAGTTCGATTTAGCTATTTGAGCCTACATTAGTCCCTACAATAACAATAATGTGCAAATAACTAACTTTTGGTGACAAGCCCACCAAGCTAGCTCATAAACAAAATAACAAGCCTCTCAAGAGGTCGAATGATCAATAATACATGTTGTTGGGCTCTTTAAGAAGCCTGATGAAGTCCAAAAGTGCCATAATGATAAATAGGACTTCCATAAGTAGTGGACAAGTGGATGGCCCCTTGTTCTCCTCGTAATAAACCAATGGTGTTCGCAATGGGTGTGAGGACACACAAATGTCCTCATGGGTCTCCAAGTAAGTCGAAGATGCTTGTAGACCATCCGTGAGGGGTCAGATGATGGTGTAAGTGATGCCACATCAACATACAATTCCTGGGTCATTTGCCGAGTGCATGGTACAATTGTGGGGCTAGCTGGCAAAGGTGAACCAGGTGCATCTTCCTCATCCAATAGGTGGATCTTGAGCAATCTCTGAACATATTTGGGGATCCATGGAGTGTTTTTTACTACTATGGAGGCCCATGGCTCTTAACGCACACCCTACATGTTCCAATGTAGCCCTCTGGAAGGCTAGGACCCCGTATAAGGAGACCAAACCCAAGATGGAGACCACCTACATTTCGCATAAGATCCAATGAGTTCCCTAGCCTTCCAATACAACTAGTCATCAAGGAAATCGAGTAAATGAGCTTACAAACCATGGGCAATAGGTGGGGACTTCATAATGGCATGTCCTTCCATAATGGGCTTTGGCATGTGTTAATGTCTCCAAGCTCCAAATGGGGTTAGCCAAGTATCCTATTAGGTGGTTTATATTTCTAAGGGGATAGTATGTCCAATGTGCATCCTTCAAAAGGTGGTGGCATGTGATAAAGGGATGAATGGAGTAGGGAATGAAAATGGACAACCCTGGGCCACATGCCAGGGTACAAGGGTGGCTAGAAAAAGGGAAGCCCACACTTGGGTATATAATGTATAGGAGGGAGCAATTGTGTTACATGAGGTGCCCCGACCTTGATTTTTCCACCCTTCTTTATATTCCTTTTGCCTTTTATGTAATTAACTACTCGAGGCTCAAGGGGTAAGACCATGATGTGCGAGATATAGCAGTGGATACCCACTTAAGGTAGGGAGATTCATTGCCCACCAAGAGTTGGGACAATCATGGGTTCCTAAATGATAAAGGAGGCTCATAGAGCCTGTAGGAACCAGGGTGATGGCCATGATGATGGGGTAGAGGTCATTTATTGGCTTTTGCCCACATGCTAAATGTGTTTGTCCCAACCATCTTTTGCATTTTGTAGTACATTTCCTGTTGAATGTGGTCCATTATGCTTTTACTTTTCTGTTTAGTTGCATCAACCTCGAGGCATCATTCCAAGCTCGACACAAAGTGTGGGCAAGGGGAAGGGGAAAGCTAACCCTATGTGGACCCAGTGGAGGAATGTGGACCTAGGTGGGATTACAATGAATGGAAGGGGAGTCATATATATGGATGAGGGAGCAGGAGCACACAACCAAAATCGGGGGTTCCCATGTCATACCATCCCTAAATCCCAAAGTTCGGTAAAAGAGATCCCATGAGACTAGGGTAAAAGGGTAACATCCAAAAAGAGGTCTAGGGGACAAGAGCACAAACCTAGCCCATTCTTTCCACTGAATCCCCGCATTAATCAATGCCCAGAAGTGTCCATGATAAGAAAACTATAAATATCAATTACCAAATGACAAGGCATACCTTTAGGTTCGCAAGGCCTACCTTCAAATATACGATCATGGCAGATGGGTGAGGGACACGTGGCTGGCTTAGGTGGCGAAGAAGTGGCACAACGAGCTAGTAGGTGGTTGGAAGGGGCTACTGGTTGCTAACTGAGGACCATCTTGGAGAATTTTTTTGTCTTAGGGATATCACCGACAAAATGGTGGGTAACAAGTTCTTAGGAGCCTACCCAATAAGTTCAGGATGGTTGTGATTGCCGAAGAGGAGTCCAAAGATCTATCCAGACTAATAGTAGATGTACTAACGGGATTTCTTGTCTTATGAGTCAAGAATCTGTTGAGAATTTGGGTAGGGCCGACATTATTTTAAATTCTCTCACATGATTACTACTTGTGTAACTATTATTGTTGTCCTTTATTATTTATGTGCATCAAAACAATAAGAATAGTGACATAATGATTAGGCTTCAAGCCAGGGCTAAAACCCCTCCTCTTGAGGGGAAAACTCACAACTCTCTTCTTATAGATTCTTCACTAAATGAGTACACTGACCTTGGAGTAGCATGATCCAGATTATCCACAGTATTGTGTTCATTCTGTCGACATTTCAAACCCCAAAGGGGGTCCATCATCAGGACTAAATTTGATAGAATATGAATGATAGTTCTTTGAGAGAAGAGTCTTTCGACCTGAGTATAAATAAACCTAGATCCTTAAATATACTCAGGTCGAAAGACTCTTCTCTCAAAGAACTATCAAATTCTATCAAATTTAGTCCTGATGATGGACCCCCTTTGGGGTTTGAAATGCCGACAAAATGAACACAATACTGTGGATAATTCGGATCATACTACTCCAAAAAACTACCACAGAAGCTTAAAATCTAATGTACACTGACCTTGACAAATATACTTGACCAGAAATGTCTCCTAGACCAAGACACAATCATCCTCCTCATGTTCTTCACTTTATCACTTTGCTGCATTGAGTAGCACTGACCTTGACATCATGCTGACCTTGTCTTCAAGTAGCACTAGCACCAAACAATCTTCTCCTTACTATCACTGTGATGTATACTAAAGAGGGATCCGAATTCCCACATAAGTCTTCGTCCAAAACTCTGTCTCGAGCTTCTTATCACCCATTCGAAGTTCTGTCTCCAACTTCTTATCATTTATATAGAGTTCTGTCTCCAACTTCTTATCAATTATCCGAAGTATTGTCTCACACCCAAACTATCCTTCTATTATCCGAAGTCAGAGAGTGATCCGAAAAACTGTTTTTGTGGAATGATCCGAGCTGGCTATATATAGTGGTTAGGCTCCATATTAGGCCAACATGAATAAGTGAACCGACATGTCTCCATAAACAAGCCGACATGTCACTTATATATATTTATATTGGAGCCGACATGTCACTTATATATATTTATATTGGAGTCGACATGAATCTTCTTTCTGCACACGTTGAGGCCAACATAGGATGACTATGCTTGTCTATCTTGGAGGACTTTTACAAGTGTAACAACACTTCTTATATATGACTCTGAATTATACATTTATGACAATATGACAAATCCCTAAAGACATCAAGAAGAAATCTTTGACCTATAATAAAAACACCTTGCTCATGAAACCCACAATGCAAGTATTACAAAATATATTTTTTGTTTGTTGGTCTTCTTCATTTCATAAATTCATAATTTGTTATTTTTAGGTATGTTCTATGCTAAGAGCAAATTTATTTCAATTTTCCATATTAGCTCAATATTAATTCCAGATTAGCTATCACATTTAGCATGATAGTAAAATGCAGATAAAACATAAACATAAATCGTAGAAAACAAGCCAAGACAAGAGGACACAATATGTGGCGCCAGCCAGGGACAAACCCCAATGTGGGGAAACCCTTTGATCAATTCTTCTTATGTTCTTCAATAGTTCAACAGAGAGAGATAATACATACTACATATACATCAGAAGTCAACACTTTGACTTGACAAGATAAGAGCAGAGATGTTGACCATGAAGATAACATAATGAGGTAGTTGATCTGAACTCAGGTGAAGGCGTACTACTTCAACTGATCCTCCAAGGTGACTCCATCACCATGCTGCACCCATCACTTTGCTACACCTCATCATCATGCTACACCTGACACTGCGCTGCACCACCCAATCACTGAGCTACTCTCATCACTATGCTGCTCCCATCACTGAGCAGTGCCTCATCATCATGTTGTACCCATCATCAACAAGCTGTTGCAATGCATTGTGTTGTTGCTAGACATCCATGGCCATCATCACCATGCTGTACCATTGTGTTGCACCATATTGCATCCATTGTGCTGCACCATACTGCACGATTGTGTTGCACCATACTGCATCATGCTGCCCCCATCATGCTTTGATCTATCACATCATTATGATGCACCCAATATACTACATCTAATATGCTACAACTATTTATACTACCAACCTTAGCTGCTTGCTATGGCTTACAACCTAGCAGAGCAGCTAGGCTATAGTTGCAGACTCCTTCAATAGGTCCATGTAAACAGCTTTGCCCTCAGTCCTTAATATAGAGTCTGCTGCTCCCAAACATTTAAGTCATGCCTTAGAACAACAATCTTTACTACCGCTGATAAGCTTCCTTTGCTGTGACTATATACATCCTTGACTGCGGCATATCCTCACATTAGGACTGCGTCCTTTTGTAGCTTCCATTGACAACATATATATGCTTCTCCTTGCTTGGTATAGAGGACTCCTGTAGGACAGCGTGAAGGGTCTTTACTCCGCGTTAGGGTTGTGTTCTTTCCATTGTATGAGTGGAATAAGACCAGCAGATAAGACCTGCGTTTAACCTCCTTCCATGATTGTGTTAGGGACAACAAAGTCCCTCTTCTTGTTGCGTATAGGATAGCGTATTCGGGTGCACATAGGTGCCCTTATTCAAGCCTGCATTGAGCCTTCTTACATAGCATTAGGCCATGTCTTTTAGGCATCCATTATACAGTCATAAACCCTCCTATTTTCTGTGGCTAGGGCATAATATGACCCTCCTAAATCATTGTCTAGATGCCAGTCATAGACCTGCGTTTTTGCCCAACCCTTGCTGTGATTCCATGACCGCGTTTAGGGCAGCGTTAGAGCTATGTCCATGACAACGTAGAGCCTTCTTCATCACAACTTCTAGGGTATCTCCTATTAAGGTAGCGTATCACCTAGGGCACTCCCTCTAGATCTCATCTTCATCAAACCCAAAACAGAATGAAGAGAGATCACAAGAGTGAGTGTGTGTCAAATGACTTAAAGTCCTCTTCTATTTATACTAAAACGTGGAGGAATAGTGGGGGCAATTTGGTTGCTGGCCGACCTTGATGAATCGTCCCATAACACAAATAAATTTATATCTCCATGAATGCATGTCAAAATCGAATGATCCTTAGGTCAATCCTACACCTCTCGAATCCAAGAAAAATATCAGCTACCATAAATAAGATGAACCAATGGAGTTTGGCCCTAGTTTCCAATTTTAACACTCCCTCTCAACTAGGGAGAACTCTATCTGTTAATCCATCTGCTAGACTGCACTATCTTTTCCATTAATGCCCTGCATTGCTCTGCTCTGCTCAGATCTTCTCTGTTGAAATGTGAAGAAGAAGAAGTGATCGAGAATGTATCATACCATCCTCTACTGACCTGAAGTCAATCCCATATAAAAGAGAGTGTCCCATACCACTCTTATTGACCCGAAGTCAGTTCCAATAAAGAGAGTGTGTCATATCACTCTTATGACTGTATAATGGAGGCCTTAAAGACAAAGCCCTAACGCTGTGTAAGAAGGCTCAATGCAGGCCTGAATAAGGGCACCTATGTGCGCCCCAATTTGCTGTCCTATACGCAACAAGAAGAGGGACTTTGCTGTCCCTGACACAGTCATCGAAGGAGGTTAAATGCAGGTCCTATCTGCTGGCCTTATTCCACTCATACGCTGGAAAGAACACAGCCCTAACGCAGAGTAAAGACCCTTCGCGATGTCCTATAGGAGTCCTCTATACCCAACAAGGAGAAGCATATATATGTTGTCAATGGATGCTACAAAAGGACGCAGTCATGATGTGAGGATATGCCACAGTATACATCCTTGACTGTGGCATATCCTCACATCAGGACTGCGTCCTTTTGTAGCATCCATTGACAACATATATATGCTTCTCCTTGCTGGGTACAGAGGACTCCTATAGGACATCGCGAAGGGTCTTTAATCTGCGTTAGGGCTGTGTTCTTTCCAGCGTATGAGTGGAATAAGGCCAGCAGATAGGACCTGCATTTAACCTCCTTCCATGACTGTGTTAGGGATAGCAAAGTCCCTCTTCTTGCTGCGTATAGGACAACGTATTGGGGTGCACATAGGTGCCCTTATTTAAGCCTGCATTGAGCCTTATTACATACCGTTAGGGCTTGTCTTTTAGGCCTCCATTATACAGTCATATGCCCTCCTATTCTCTACAGCTAGGGCATGATATGACCCTCCTAAATCAGCATCTAGATGTCAGTCATAGACCTGCGTTTTTGCCCAATCCTTGCTGTGATTCCATGACCGCATTTAGGGCAGCGTTAGAGTTGTGTCCATGACAACATAGAGCCTTCTTCATCACAACTTCTAGGGCATTTCCTATTAGGGTAGTGTATCACCTAGGGCACTCCCTCTAGATCTCATCTTCATCAAACCCAAAACGGAATGAAGAGAGATCACAAGAGTGAGTGTGTGTCAAATGACTTAAAGTCCTCTTCTATTTATAGTAAAACATGGAGGATTAGTGGGGGGCAATTTGGTTGTTGTCCGACCTTGACGAATTGTCCCATAACACAAATAAATTCATATCTCCATGAATACATGTTCGAATCAGATGATCTTTAGATCAATCCTACATCTCTCGACGAGAGGAATCCAAGAAAAATATCAGCGACCATAAATAAGATGATCCACATGGAGTTTGGCCCTAGTTGCCAATTTTAACATAATTACAAGTTGTTATGAAGACTGAGCCTAGTTACACTTTTCAACAACACTCCCTCTTAACTAGGGAGGTATTCATAATGGTACCTGGTCCCACTCAATCACTTTGAAGAGATCTCATAAAAAGAGTTGGATTGGTAATCCCATCTATTATAACATCATTTCATTCAATATTCCTAGAAGTTTTGTATTAGATCATATACATACTATAGACAGAATCTAAAGAAAGCCAGGAAGCCTTCGAAAAGCATCTTTGTCTTACATTGTGCTGAGTAGATAAAAGCTCCTTCAGTGAATTTCTGGAATAGTTTATATCTGCAATATGGCTAGTTTGTTGAGATCCTTTTCTACTACTGATGAACGATCAATATCAGAAGTAGATAGTAGAAATGTTGAATTAGATATAAATGAACATGAACAAGTAGAGGACCTTGAAAGTTGGAACCCTCCTGCGTTAAATACTAAAGAAATTTGTCCAGTTCCAATCCTCTTCAAATTTTCAAAGAAGTGCTATTTTAAAGAAGTTGAGATTAAAGTTAAGATCAAAGGTCCAGTTGTACAAATAATCGGTTTGAATATATTTTTTGAATATGAAATAAGGAAGTTTAGAAAATATGCTAAGGAAGGAAGATTTCATTATTTACACTTTGGAGCAATTAGAATTGGATTAGCTCGTCTATTTAGACATGGAATAAATACTCCTTGTATAGCAGAATTATTTGATACAAGGCATAATGAATATGATCTTGCTAGAATAGGAACCATATTGGGAAACCTGTCATCTGGTTGCTAGCATGGAACTATTTTGCCTGATTATGCCATTAGTTTAACAGATGTCCATATCAAAGACTGTTGGAAAGCCTTGATAGGAGTACAGGGATTGTCCATGGTAGATGACAGTGAATTTCTGTCTGTTATTGTTCAGACATCCTTCCAGCTTACTAATACAGTTCATCCTAAGTTAAAACAGCCGGTGTTGAAAGACTGTATCACAGTTGGGATAGGAAACGCTCAAATTGAAGGTGTACATTACGAAAAGGAATCCTTACCCAATAACTGGTATGTTCAGTATAAGTCTTTGGCTTCAGACAATGCAAACAATAAAATTAAAAGAATGGCGCTTACAGATGGGAGTGTAAAAATCATACCAAACCCAAATGATCCTAGAATCCATAAGCCCAGAGTCATGCCAGAGAAACATGTAATACCAGTTGATGATTCGGTCCAAAGTAGAAGATCCTTTTATAAACAACTTAGCATACCAGAAGACCAGGCTTCTACTTCCACTAGTACACCTCGGTCTAATACGCAGTTGTATATTCCTGAAGAGAAACCCTTTTTTGCTGTAAATAAAATGTTTAGGACTCATGTAAATACTTTTCCACCTGTATAAGAATACCAGTTTGCTAACAAAAGATCTGTTAGAGGGGGAAAATGGCCACCCAAAACTAAGTTATGTGTCTCTTCATCTCTAGCTAGACAGCCACCCACAAGAGCAGATTGTGCTCCCTTGTTAGAGCATAATTCTCAGGATAAAGATGATATGGATCAAGTCTATCAAGTAGGAAATTATTTGACTACTTGGTGTTCGCATGCTGAAGACGTCTTAGATGACTTGGGACAGCAGGCTGATTTGATAAATCAAAATCTCAAGTTATTATATGAAGAACAACACGCAGAGAGACGAGAAAGAGAAGAGAGAAGAAGAAGAAAATAGAAAAGGAAAGCCAAACAAATCCCATAGTTACATGTAGATATGTCAGCTCCTAACTATTGGGATTTGGAGGAAGATTCAGAAGAAGTAACAGAAGAAGCAGCTAAATCAAGTGCAGAAGAAGGAACTTCCATGGATACTGGTAAGTTAACCAGTAGCTCCAAACCATCATATAAAGTAGATAAACCTTTTGAATCAAAAAAGGAAGTTATGACATTAGAAGAAGCTGCTATAAAATTCCCATCTTTTATCTTGCCATCTATAAAAAATCAGAATAAAGCCCATATTCTGAAAGAAGCTGTAAAATATCCTAGAATTGAAGAAGATTTGTTTTCAGCAAATGCAAGTGGCTATGTTTTAGATCTTGATAATTCATCCAATCCAGGTGAATCTATTAGGATTTGGATAGGATCGCTATATCAGATGCAAGTCACTACAAAATTAAACAATTTGTCTATTATGATTCTAGCCGAAAAAAGAACGGTAGGGATTGTTTTTGATTGGTGGATGGGAGGATCAGAAGCTGAGCGACTAGCAGTCATGAATGTTGGTTTGTCCACATTAGAAATTTTGTTGAAGACACAATTTGTGACAGAACCAGTAGATGAGAAAAAACAACTTTTAACTGATCTTAGCCGTATGGAATTGAAAGATCTAAAGTATTTAGATCAGTTTGGTAAAGATTTCATGGCTAAAGTCTTTAAAGTTAATCTTTTTAATGATGTTGCTCAAAAAATTGCATTTCTATCAAAGTTACCAGGCAACTTGGGAGATCTAATAATGAAAGATCTAGAAATTCAAATGAAAGGTCTAGATCAAATCTATTGGGTTGATCTTTTGTTTCGAGTTTCAGAAAAGGTTAAATATTTGTGTTGGCAGAAGAAAGCGCACGACATCACTCCAAGCTCAGATGTCTGCAGAGCAATATTGCCATGGACGCCTTTTAAATCGAAGAAGAAATCCAAAAGGTATGGCAAATACAAACCCAAAAGAATCTCAAACCCAAAGAGGCCTTTTAGAAAATTCAGATTTTTGAAGAAGAGAAACAAACCCAGAAACAACAATTGTTGTTTCATCTGTAAAAAGGAAGGACACTTTGCAAGAAAGTTCCCCCAAAAATCATCCAGTAAACTCAAAGCTTGTGTAGATATTGAAGAGTTTTAGGATGACTGGTCTGTGGTTGAGTCAGATGATGAAGTTTTTGATGTATATATTCTTACAGAAGTATTAGATTGTGAAGATAAAAATGAGTTTGTACAAAAAATGAATATTTGTCCATCTAGTTCAGGTTTTTCCAGTGATCAGCATTACAGTGACATAGAGAGTTCTTCAGATGATGAGAAAACAAGTGAGACAGAAGATGATTCAGACGATGAATCAGTAAGCATACAATCGGTCCGAATAGACAAAGGTAAGCAACCTGCAGTACCTTTATCTCAATTCAGTTCTTTCTTTCCATTTGAAAAGAAGATATCAAAATCAACCAGTATGCCACAAGTAGAGTCTTCAAGAGAAGAACATAATACTTTGTTAAAAAAGATTGTTAAGACAGACAGTTTGATCTATATTCCAGTGCAAGTGCAAGTAAAAGGTCAATGGATTTCAATAGATGCATTTGTAGACACTGGAGGTTCTAACAATCTAGCCAGACCTTCTCTTTTTAAATCTTTGTGGAAACCCTTGAAGAATATACTGGTTTCAGAAACAATTGGCGGAATTGTTCAGCTCACACACTATGTAGACAATATTTCTTTAAAAGTTGGGGGGAGTGTGATAAAAATTTCAGCAATTCAGCATTACGACCCTTCAGCTAGTTTGATGTTAGGCATGCCATTCATAAACCCTGTGCTACCTGTTACTATCAGCCAAGACAAGCTGATAATAAATTTAAAAAACAAAGCTATATCAGTACCTAGATTGAGTATGGCAAACTCTGAAGCTAGGTATGAAAATAGTCAAAAGAAGAGTAGGAACTAGAAGGCTAGTAAAAGGCTCAGATGACTGGCAAGAAGTCCTAAAGTTTTATGAAGGCAGAGCTGAAAATAAAACAAAACAGTTAGCCTGCAGTGACACTAATTGGTCTACAGAGTAGAAGGACATTTACCAGAGACTTCTAAAGAGTTGCTCGGACAACCCACAACAATTTTGGGAAACTGAAAGTCCGATGCAGGAAGTAGTCACCTTACATGACAATGGAGTAAAGGGCAAACTGATTCCATGTACACCAACAGATGAACAAGAAATTAAGAATCAGGTTCAAGAGCTACTAAAAATGCAGTTGATTGAACCAAGTGAATCTCACTATTCATGTTCAACATTTATAGTCATAAATCATTCTGAGATTATAAGGGGCAAACCAAGAATGGTTATCAATTACAAACCTCTTAATGCCACTACTTAGAGTTTCAATTACCCATTGCCAAGGCCAGAAGTTATTATGCAAAAGATTCAACATAGTAAGGTGTTTGGCAAATTTAATATGAAGTCAGGGTACTACCAAATCCAGATCCAACCAGAAGACAGGCACAAAACAACTTTCATATGTCCAGCAGGTTTTTATCAGTGGAAAGTTTTTCCGTTCGGCCTGAAGAACGCTCCAGCCTTTTTCCAAAGAAGGATGGATTATATTTTTGCTAAATATGATTTTATAGTTACATATATAGATGATATATTAATTCATAGTCCTGATATACAGACCCACTTAAAGCATTTAGAGATTTTTCTTGAAGAAGTTAGAAAACATGGAATTGTTCTGTCTGAAAGAAAAATGTCCTTATTTCAGGATAATATTGATTTCTTGGGGATAAATGTTGTTAATGGTGCTATTCAAATGTAGCCCCATGTGCTAACAAAGTTGACACAGTTTTGACACAGTTTCTTGATGAATTGAAGGACAAAAAGACAATTCAAAGATTTCTTGGAGTTTTGAATTATATCCACAAATATATCCCAAATCTATCAGAGAAGACAACTCCGATTAGAAGACACATCAATCAAGGATGGTCTGAAGAGGCTACTGAGGCAGTAAAGAAGCTTAAAGGAGAATGTCAGCATTTACCACGGCTTCAGCCACCAGGTGAACGTTTACTTATTTTACAAACTGATGCTTCACTTGATTTTTGGGCAGCTGTACTGTTAGAACAAAGAAAGATTAGCGAGGGAGAAATTGAAGAAAATTTGTGTGGATATGCTTTTGGGGAGTTTACACCAAGTCCGAAAAATTACTTCATCGCTGAAAAAGAGACGTTGGCCATATTCAATGGAATTCAATGTTTTGAGGTATATCTCACCCCAGTAAAGTTTTGGATAAGAATAGACTCCAGAAACTTTAAATATTTTCTGTCTACCAAGATTTCAAGACAGATTGCAAAGGGCAGAATTTTAGCTTGGCAAATCTGGTTTCAGCAGTTTGATTTTGAGGTTGAGTGGATTCCAGGCAATTCCAATTTCTTGACAGATTCCTTGACCAAAGATATGAATAAGATGTATATAACTTGTAAATATTCAGTTTTTGAAATTCTAGGTAAAAGACCCGAAGATGATAGTTTTGCTACATTTGTAGATAGGTTCAGAATTTTGAAAAGTCATGTCAGTTGGTTAACAGATGAGATTAAAAAAGTAGCCGGTTTCAGACTAAGAAGAAATATGTGGATTAGAAAATGCCAGCATGGAAATCGAAGAATTTAGGCATTTTAGGCATTTCCTTAGGCCTAGACGATAATTTGGTAAAAGTCTTTTCTTTGCCAAATATGAAAGTTAAGCTTTATTTCAGAAGCTTATATGATCTATGGTCTAGCGTCTACACAAAAGAAATGATCTGGACACTCATGGTTTTAAATTATTACCAGATCAATGGAGGTGTTGCTTTTGCACTCAGTTTGTATATAGGTGCCAAGATTCTAGATTTAGAAGAAATTCCCATGAAAGAAGAAATGATAAAGTATTTGGTGACATTAAAGATTCCTGATATTTTTGAAGAGCTAGAAGCTGCTTTCCTCCAAAGAATTGATGAAAATTATGCTAATACTCATACTTTCCCGCAGTATGAGATTTTTGAAAAGTTTGCAGATTGGGAGATCAGAGGAGGAAAATGCACAAAGATTCAGGTTACTAGAGTATCCCAGTGCATACAAAGAACGGTACAGTATTTGAAAACATTTGCTTATCCCTGGGATTTTCACAGTTTAAGAGTCAGAGATAATATTGAGCCAAATCCATTTGCTCAAACTTTTAGTCATGAAAAGATTGGCAGCACTGAAACTGGTAACAATCAAGAATTGGTTAAACAGCGTGCTGAATGGTTTCATGAGTTTGGAAATTTAAGACTGGTAGAAAAGTTGCAAATTTTGAATAAACTTGATGGATTACAAGGACAGCCTAAAGCACTAAAATTCATAATCAATCAGAAGGCACTAGTAACAATCTCAGTCTTAACTCCAAATTGGAACAATAATGTCATCCACCTTATCAGTTTAATGACCTCAAAAAGGATATGCACATCAATAATCTTTGAACTTGGATGGCAACATAAAGATGTTTTAAATGAGAATTGTCAATTATGGATCCAGCACGCTATTGAAAGCTCCACCAATATGTTCCAGATATTTAAGTGGGAATTATTAGATGGAATCGAGTTGGCAGTACAAAGATCGCCTGCAACAAGGAATGCTTTTAAAGATTCGTTTATTGATATTGAAGTAAGTACTCTTCCGTTCCTGAATAAATGGGAAAAGCAAGAATTGATGCACACCTCACAGCAACTGGGCCTACATAAGATTAAGACGAATCTCAGCACAGGGGAATCATCATCATCAGCATCTCGCAAGACACCAATAATGCAACAAAAAGAAAAGGGAGAAATGACCGACGCACAAGATCTAAATGATGGAATCGACGAACAGTATAATCGACTTATGAACCGGTACCATCAACAATTGTTGGATGAGTACGAACCATCTCCAGGATCGTCAGAAGAAGATTTGTGGGAGACAAGGAGTCCGACATGGTATCCTCACATCAGGACTGCGTCCTTTTGTAGCATCCATTGACAACATATATATGCTTCTCCTTGCTGGGTATAGAGGACTCCTATAGGACATCGCGAAGGGTCTTTAATCTGCGTTAGGGCTGTGTTCTTTCCAGCGTATGAGTGGAATAAGGCCAGCAGATAGGACCTGCATTTAACCTCCTTCCATGACTGTGTTAGGGATAGCAAAGTCCCTCTTCTTGCTGCGTATAGGACAACGTGTTGGGGTGCACATAGGTGCCCTTATTTAAGCCTGCATTGAGCCTTATTACATAGCGTTAGGGCTTGTCTTTTAGGCCTCCATTATACAGTCATATGCCCTCCTATTCTCTACAGCTAGCGCATGATATGACCCTCCTAAATCAGCATCTAGATGTCAGTCATAGACCTGCGTTTTTGCCCAATCCTTGCTGTGATTCCATGACCGCATTTAGGGCAGCGTTAGAGTTGTGTCCATGACAACATAGAGCCTTCTTCATCACAACTTCTAGGGCATCTCCCATTAGGGTAGTGTATCACCTAGGGCACTCCCTCTAGATCTCATCTTCATCAAACCCAAAACGGAATGAAGAGAGATCACAAGAGTGAGTGTGTGTCAAATGACTTAAAGTCCTCTTCTATTTATAGTAAAACATGGAGGATTAGTGGGGGGCAATTTGGTTGTTGTCCGACCTTGACGAATTGTCCCATAACACAAATAAATTCATATCTCCATGAATACATGTTCGAATCAGATGATCTTTAGATCAATCCTACATCTCTCGACGAGAGGAATCCAAGAAAAATATCAGCGACCATAAATAAGATGATCCACATGGAGTTTGGCCCTAGTTGCCAATTTTAACATAATTACAAGTTGTTATGAAGACTGAGCCTAGTTACACTTTTCAACAACACTCCCTCTTAACTAGGGAGGTATTCATAATGGTACCTGGTCCCACTCAATCACTTTGAAGAGATCTCATAAAAAGAGTTGGATTGGTAATCCCATCTATTATAACATCATTTCATTCAATATTCCTAGAAGTTTTGTATTAGATCATATACATACTATAGACAGAATCTAAAGAAAGCCAGGAAGCCTTCGAAAAGCATCTTTGTCTTACATTGTGCTGAGTAGATAAAAGCTCCTTCAGTGAATTTCTGGAATAGTTTATATCTGCAATATGGCTAGTTTGTTGAGATCCTTTTCTACTACTGATGAACGATCAATATCAGAAGTAGATAGTAGAAATGTTGAATTAGATATAAATGAACATGAACAAGTAGAGGACCTTGAAAGTTGGAACCCTCCTGCGTTAAATACTAAAGAAATTTGTCCAGTTCCAATCCTCTTCAAATTTTCAAAGAAGTGCTATTTTAAAGAAGTTGAGATTAAAGTTAAGATCAAAGGTCCAGTTGTACAAATAATCGGTTTGAATATATTTTTTGAATATGAAATAAGGAAGTTTAGAAAATATGCTAAGGAAGGAAGATTTCATTATTTACACTTTGGAGCAATTAGAATTGGATTAGCTCGTCTATTTAGACATGGAATAAATACTCCTTGTATAGCAGAATTATTTGATACAAGGCATAATGAATATGATCTTGCTAGAATAGGAACCATATTGGGAAACCTGTCATCTGGTTGCTAGCATGGAACTATTTTGCCTGATTATGCCATTAGTTTAACAGATGTCCATATCAAAGACTGTTGGAAAGCCTTGATAGGAGTACAGGGATTGTCCATGGTAGATGACAGTGAATTTCTGTCTGTTATTGTTCAGACATCCTTCCAGCTTACTAATACAGTTCATCCTAAGTTAAAACAGCCGGTGTTGAAAGACTGTATCACAGTTGGGATAGGAAACGCTCAAATTGAAGGTGTACATTACGAAAAGGAATCCTTACCCAATAACTGGTATGTTCAGTATAAGTCTTTGGCTTCAGACAATGCAAACAATAAAATTAAAAGAATGGCGCTTACAGATGGGAGTGTAAAAATCATACCAAACCCAAATGATCCTAGAATCCATAAGCCCAGAGTCATGCCAGAGAAACATGTAATACCAGTTGACGATTCGGTCCAAAGTAGAAGATCCTTTTATAAACAACTTAGCATACCAGAAGACCAGGCTTCTACTTCCACTAGTACACCTCGGTCTAATACGCAGTTGTATATTCCTGAAGAGAAACCCTTTTTTGCTGTAAATAAAATGTTTAGGACTCATGTAAATACTTTTCCACCTGTATAAGAATACCAGTTTGCTAACAAAAGATTTGTTAGAGGGGGAAAATGGCCACCCAAAACTAAGTTCTGTGTCTCTTCATCTCTAGCTAGACAGCCACCCACAAGAGCAGATTGTGCTCCCTTGTTAGAGCATAATTCTCAGGATAAAGATGATATGGATCAAGTCTATCAAGTAGGAAATTATTTGGCTACTTGGTGTTCGCATGCTGAAGACGTCTTAGATGACTTGGGACAGCAGGCTGATTTGATAAATCAAAATCTCAAGTTATTATATGAAGAACAACACGCAGAGAGACGAGAAAGAGAAGAGAGAAGAAGAAGAAAATAGAAAAAGAAAGCCAAACAAATCCCATAGTTACATGTAGATATGTCAGCTCCTAACTATTGGGATTCTGAGGAAGATTCAGAAGAAGTAATAGAAGAAGCAGCTAAATCAAGTGCAGAAGAAGGAACTTCCATGGATACTGGTAAGTTAACCAGTAGCTCCAAACCATCATATAAAGTAGATAAACCTTTTGAATCAAAAAAGGAAGTTATGACATTAGAAGAAGCTGCTATAAAATTCCCATCTTTTATCTTGCCATCTATAAAAAATCAGAATAAAGCCCATATTCTGAAAGAAGTTGTAAAATATCCTAGAATTGAAGAAGATTTGTTTTCAGCAAATGCAAGTGGCTATGTTTTAGATCTTGATAATTCATCCAATCCAGGTGAATCTATTAGGATTTGGATAGGATCGCTATATCAGATGCAAGTCACTACAAAATTAAACAATTTGTCTATTATGATTCTAGCCGAAAAAAGAATGGCAGGGATTGTTTTTGATTGGTGGATGGGAGGATCAGAAGCTGAGCGACTAGCAGTCATGAACGCTAGTTTGTCCACATTAGAAATTTTGTTGAAGACACAATTTGTGACAGAACCAGTAGATGAGAAAAAACAACTTTTAATTGATCTTAGCCGTATGGAATTGAAAGATCTAAAGTATTTAGATCAGTTTGGTAAAGATTTCATGGCTAAAGTCTTTAAAGTTAATCTTTTTAATGATGTTGCTCAAAAAATTGCATTTCTATCAAAGTTACCAGGCAACTTGGGAGATCTAATAATGAAAGATCTAGAAATTCAAATGAAAGGTCTAGATCAAATCTATTGGGTTGATCTTTTGTTTCGAGTTTCAGAAAAGGTTAAATATTTGTGTTGGCAGAAGAAAGCGCACGACATCACTCCAAGCTCAGATGTCTGCAGAGCAATATTGCCATGGACGCCTTTTAAATCGAAGAAGAAATCCAAAAGGTATGGCAAATACAAACCCAAAAGAATCTCAAACCCAAAGAGGCCTTTTAGAAAATTCAGATTTTTGAAGAAGAGAAACAAACCCATAAACAACAATTGTTGTTTCATCTGTAAAAAGGAAGGACACTTTGCAAGAAAGTTCCCCCAGAAATCATCCAGTAAACTCAAAGCTTGTGTAGATATTGAAGAGTTTCAGGATGACTGGTCTGTGGTTGAGTCAGATGATGAAGTTTTTGATGTATATATTCTTACAGAGGTATTAGATTGTGAAGATAAAAATGAGTTTGTACATAAAATGAATATTTGTCCATCTAGTTCAGGTTTTTCCAGTGATCAGCATTACAGTGACATAGAGAGTTCTTCAGATGATGAGAAAACAAGTGAGACAGAAGATGATTCAGACGATGAATCAGTAAGCATACAATCGGTCCGAATAGACAAAGGTAAGCAACCTGCAGTACCTTTATCTCAATTCAGTTCTTTCTTTCCATTTGAAAAGAAGATATCAAAATCAACCAGTATGCCACAAGTAGAGTCTTCAAGAGAAGAACATAATACTTTGTTAAAAAAGATTGTTAAGACAGACAGTTTGATCTACATTCCAGTGCAAGTGCAAGTAAAAGGTCAATGGATTTCAGTAGATGCATTTGTAGACACTGGAGGTTCTAACAATCTAGCCAGACCTTCTCTTTTTAAATCTTTGTGGAAACCCTTGAAGAATATACTGGTTTCAGAAACAATTGGCGGATTTGTTCAGCTCACACACTATGTAGACAATATTTCTTTAAAAGTTGGGGGGAGTGTGATAAAAATTTCAGTAATTCAGCATTACGACCCTTCAGCTAGTTTGATGTTAGGCATGCCATTCATAAACTCTGTGCTACCTGTTACTATCAGCCAAGACAAGCTGATAATAAATTTAAAAAACAAAGCTATATCAGTACCTAGATTGAGTATGGCAAACTCTGAAGCTAGGTATGAAAATAGTCAAAAGAAGAGTAGGAACTAGAAGGCTAGTAAAATACTCAGATGACTGGAAAGAAGTCCTAAAGTTTTATGAAGCCAGAGCTGAAAATAAAACAAAACAGTTAGCCTGCAGTGACACTAATTGGTCTACAGAGTAGAAGGACATTTACCAGAGACTTCTAAAGAGTTGCTCGGACAACCCACAACAATTTTGGGAAACTGAAAGTCCGATGCAGGAAGTAGTCACCTTACATGACAATGGAGTAAAGGGAAAACTGATTCCATGTACACCAACAGATGAACAAGAAATTAAGAATCAGGTTCAAGAGCTACTAAAAATGCAGTTGATTGAACCAAGTGAATCTCACTATTCATGTTCAACATTTATAGTCATAAATCATTCTGAGATTATAAGGGGCAAACCAAGAATGGTTATCAATTACAAACCTCTTAATGCCACTACTTAGAGTTTCAATTACCCATTGCCAAGGCCAGAAGTTATTATGCAAAAGATTCAACATAGTAAGGTGTTTGGCAAATTTAATATGAAGTCAGGGTACTACCAAATCCAGATCCAACCAGAAGACAGGCACAAAACAACTTTCATATGTCCAGCAGGTTTTTATCAGTGGAAAGTTTTTCCGTTCGGCCTGAAGAACGCTCCAGCCTTTTTCCAAAGAAGGATGGATTATATTTTTGCTAAATATGATTTTATAGTTACATATGTAGATGATATATTAATTCATAGTCCTGATATACAGACCCACTTAAAGCATTTAGAGATTTTTCTTGAAGAAGTTAGAAAACATGGAATTGTTCTGTCTGAAAGAAAAATGTCCTTATTTCAGGATAATATTGATTTCTTGGGGATAAATGTTGTTAATGGTGCTATTCAAATGTAGCCCCATGTGCTAACAAAGTTGACACAGTTTCTTGATGAATTGAAGGACAAAAAAACAATTCAAAGATTTCTTGGAGTTTTGAATTATATCCACAAATATATCCCAAATCTATCAGAGAAGACAACTCCGATTAGAAGACACATCAATCAAGGATGGTCTGAAGAGGCTACTGAGGCAGTAAAGAAGCTTAAAGGAGAATGTCAGCATTTACCACGGCTTCAGCCACCAGGTGAACGTTTACTTATTTTACAAACTGATGCTTCACTTGATTTTTGGGCAGCTGTACTGTTAGAACAAAGAAAGATTAGCGAGGGAGAAATTGAAGAAAATTTGTGTGGATATGCTTTTGGGGAGTTTACACCAAGTCAGAAAAATTACTTCATAGCTGAAAAAGAGACGTTGGCCATATTCAATGGAATTCAATGTTTTGAGGTATATCTCACCCCAGTAAAGTTTTTGATAAGAATAGACTCCAGAAACTTTAAATATTTTCTGTCTACCAAGATTTCAAGACAGATTGCAAAGGGCAGAATTTTACTTGGCAAATCTGGTTTCAGCAGTTTGATTTTGAGGTTGAGTGGATTCCAGGCAATTCCAATTTCTTGACAGATTCCTTGACCAAAGATATGAATAAGATGTATATAACTTGTAAATATTCAGTTTTTGAAATTCCAGGTAAAAGACCCGAAGATGATAGTTTTGCTACATTTGTAGATAGGTTCAGAATTTTGAAAAGTCATGTCAGTTGGTTAACAGATGAGATTAAAAAAGTAGCCGGTTTCAGACTAAGAAGAAATATGTGGATTAGAAAATGCCAGGCATGGCAATCGAAGAATTTAGGCATTTTAGGCATTTCCTTAGGCCTAGACGATAATTTGGTAAAAGTCTTTTCTTTGCCAAATATGAAAGTTAAGCTTTATTTCAGAAGCTTATGTGATCTATGGTCTAGCGTCTACACAGAAGAAATGATCTGGACACTCATGGTTTTAAATTATTACCAGATCATAGGAGGTGTTGATTTTGCACTCAGTTTGTATATAGGTGCCAAGATTCTAGATTTAGAAGAAATTCCCATGAAAGAAGAAATGATAAAGTTTTTGGTGACATTAAAGATTCCTGATATTTTTGAAGAGCTAGAAGCTGCTTTCCTCCAAAGAATTGATGAAAATTATGCTAATACTCATACTTTCCCGCAGTATGAGATTTTTGAAAAGTTTGCAGATTGGGAGATCAGAGGAGGAAAATGCACAAAGATTCAGGTTACTAGAGTATCCCAGTGCATACAAAGAACGGTACAGTATTTGAAAACATTTGCTTATCCCTGGGATTTTCACAGTTTAAGAGTCAGAGATAATATTGAGCCAAATCCATTTGCTCAAACTTTTAGTCATGAAAAGATTGGCAGCACTGAAACTGGTAACAATCAAGAATTGGTTAAACAGCGTGCTGAATGGTTTCATGAGTTTGGAAATTTAAGACTGGTAGAAAAGTTGCAAATTTTGAATAAACTTGATGGATTACAAGGACAGCCTAAAGCACTAAAATTCATAATCAATCAGAAGGCACTAGTAACAATCTCAGTCTTAACTCCAAATTGGAACAATAATGTCATCCACCTTATCAGTTTAATGACCTCAAAAAGGATATGCACATCAATAATCTTTGAACTTGGATGGCAACATAAAGATGTTTTAAATGAGAATTGTCAATTATGGATCCAGCACGCTATTGAAAGCTCCACCAATATGTTCCAGATATTTAAGTGGGAATTATTAGATGGAATCGAGTTGGCAGTACAAAGATCGCCTGCAACAAGGAATGCTTTTAAAGATTCGTTTCTTGATATTGAAGTAAGTACTCTTCCGTTCCTGAATAAATGGGAAAAGCAAGAATTGATGCACACCTCACAGCAACTGGGCCTACATAAGATTAAGACGAATCTCAGCACAGGGGAATCATCATCATCAGCATCTCGCAAGACACCAATAATGCAGCAAAAAGAAAAGGGAGAAATGACCGATGCACAAGATCTAAATGATGGAATCGACGAACAGTATAACCGACTTATGAACCGGTACCATCAACAATTGTTGGATGAGTACGAACCATCTCCAGGATCGTCAGAAGAAGATTTGTGGGAGACAAGGAGTCCGACATGGTAGAATCTTCGTCAGCAATGTGATAATGTTGGTCACATGTTGTGACAAGATTCTTTTGTACAAAAAAGATTGAGTAGACACCGTCGGTGGAAAAAGATACCGACAGGACCCTCAATTATTTTCTCTTTTGACGTAAGAGTCTAGATAGGATTAGTTAGATTGAGTCTATATAAGAGAATGTTGGTTGATCATTCGGATCATCCTGATCATTCCGAGTGTTCTAGTCTTTGAGTCTGAGACTCCCTGTTGTAATAAGCTTTGTGTATTCTCTGCTTTTATTAATATTGAAGCCTACTAGGTCGTCTGTCTGAGGACAGTTCCTGTAATCTGAAAGAGGTTTGAGTTGTAAGGCACTTGAGTAATGACCCGTGGAGAGAGGTCGTGTGGAGACTCGCGCATGGTCGCCTGAGGATTTAACGTTTTTAACTAAAAGTAAGTCCGAATGCATTAAAGCTTCATCATTTATATTCAGTGTCTCTTTGAATGAATGGTCAGTGTGACTATCAACTCCATTTCTTCACGAGACCATGAGCTACAATGCTGGCGAGACCAATGATTTATAGACGCCTTCATCATTGTCTCTCAAGGTACATACCCACCTGAGTGTTCACTGAGTATGATCTTCTAGGCTCTTCTTATCTTGGATTCCTAGTCGTCAAAGAATATTGGTTCTCTTGCCTCCTCTTATCTTGGATGCCCTACACATCCTCAAAGAGTATCGGATGCCAGATGATTACCTAATCCTCCATTCTTTCTTCTCATGTTAAGACAAAATTGATGTGTCTATCATGTGTCTACATTTCCATTCACGGCTTTCATCTAGACTTACGACTGTTAGTCTTGGTCTAGTGCATGACACATGAAATAGAAAAACACAATTGTCACTCCTTTGTAATTAGGGGTGATCTAATTCAAACTCCCTATTGATCAGGGACCTGTTAGAGCTCCCTCTTAGCTAGGGACTCTTCTATATATCAACAACTTCTTTTTCGTGGGTCCTTCAACTACTTGATCAGCTTGATGTCATGAAATTCAGTTGAGCTTCTTCCTTGTAGGGCATTAGCCATTCATCACTTTCCTTCTTGGTTTTTTATGTCATTCATTTCTTCATGGAAAGTGACCTTCTTGATACATATCTTGGAATCTTCGTCATATGGATACTTCTTCCTCATCATGTTTCTTTCAGGAATTTCCATCCACCACATGAATGCTAGTTGTAGTTGTACTTACAACTCTTGTGCCAGTAGCCCTACATGAACTCATCTAGATATTATTCAAGCAATCAAAACATAACATTAAATCAAATTGTACCTTTCAATATGGCTCTTCATCATGACATCTTGCTGTAGGTATCAACACCCTGCATATATGTTGACACATCTCCCAAAGATATCCATTGTCAAGGGTCTTCATCTTTTTCAGACTTTCATTAGAGTCTTCATATATTTCCAAGAGATTTCCCAGTCAAATATTCTTGGTTTTTTGGATGTTGATCACCTTCATCATGGTTGCATATCTCACGATCTCTTTCTTCCTCACACATTTCATTTCTAGGAGCTTTCAATTTGAGGTAGTTTCTTCGTCAACTACCTCATACTTCAAATGGGGTCATATTATGTTGATTTCATTTAGTGTGACTTATGCCTTCTTGCATTCTTTCAGAGGAGAAGATCCTTTTTCTCTTGATCATGCTTCTCAAGATAGGAGTAATGATCCATGTTACTTGCAACCATATGACATGACATTATAATATTAAATACAAGCGTACATACCTCATTTTTCCTTTAGGTCATCTAGGCTTCTTCCAACGACTTCCTTGATTGAAAAGACTTCCAACGACTTCCTTGATTGAAAAGACTTTTCAATACCTTGATCTGCTTCATGTCATCACACCATCCCATGAATTCCATAAGTTGGAGTTCCCAATGAAACACTCGCTTCCTCTCTAGATTAGTGAACCCTTTAATGAGCATTCCATCAGAGAACCTTGAGGATCTTGCATATCCCCATCTGGCAGATGTTTCCCTTTTGATGTATGATGAGCCTCGTCCTTGATGACATATTTCTTTCCTTCAATGTTCAATGAGATTCTCAAGAGCTATATCCTTCATGTTTGACTGCCATGGATTTTGCCCCTTTTGTCCTTCACGATTCCCATGGTGATGTCACGAGCTCTTGCTTCCCATGCTTACATGATGCCATGATGCATCTTATTATCATTATTGTCATTTCTTATAACACAAGATTTAGGAGCTTATGATAGGACCCTTTTGTTAGGGATACTATCTTATTATTGATTATGAAAGATACTTACTTGGCACGTGAAGAGGAGATCTTCAACTTGATACTTCCTTGAATCAGATCCTTGCTTGAGCTGCCTAGCATGACACAACTGGAATCCTTTTATAAGATTTCCTTTGATACCTTCTTGCGCTGTCCAACATCAAGCACCATAGCATAATTACAACATTACCGAAACTGCTTCAGACTATATGTTATTGAGATCACTTGAGCATTGAGATACTTTGACTCCTCATGCATCTGATTCATATGACACTGATCATTTTATGGTATTGTCATATAGGTCAAACCAATCACTTTTTGAGATTAATTGTAATAAAGTAGCAATGACAAGGTGAATGATGAGATTACTCTTGACATCGAGCAATATCGTGTGGCACATTACTATGACATTCTGTGGTATTGATATTGTCGTTATCCAAACTTACTGTGCAAATGGCACCTATACAGTGAAGCATTGTCATTGTAGTACCACCGAAAGTTTATCCATCTTCCTGTCTGAGGTTCTGGGATCTTTCTTGAAAGGATCCGAGACTAATGTCATTGTTATACTCAATATTTATCCAATCTGTGGTTAGTATTCGAAACAGTTGGATCTGAACAAGGGCAGAGCAAATGTCTCCAACATTGAAGAAGGGACATCTCAATCAATGTTGATCTTATGTCAAATAATTGATTATGATCAAAATTGTTGATTTGGGGTAGCATCAAATGTGCTCTAGCCACGAAATTTGGTGGAGAGGTTGGGGCACATGAGATCTTCAATACCCAGAAAAGGTTTAGGAAGATTCTAAACAGTGCAGGAGATATTAAAATAATTAATACTTTTAATGGAGTCTCTAAAGTCTAAACTTAGGGAAATTAAAATACTAATGTGAATTAATATGAAACTGTGTTAGAATGGTCCAAAAGAGATGGATCAAGCCAGATCTAATCTTAGCCGTCGATTAGGGACTTAATCTCAGCAGTTGATATGTCAACAAGAAAATTATAAGAGGAGGCTTGAGGGTCACTTGGAGAATGCACTAGAGTGATTAGTCATTCTATTCTTTAGAGCGAGCTTTGTTAAAAGATAGAATTAGCAATCGGGAGTTGCAGTTGAGGGGCATTGAGTACAAAGAGACAGAGAGGCAGCGATAGTGCCGAGAAAGCAGTGTAGTAGCCGGGGAGAGTGACACAGAGCCAGCCAGGGCTCACGCAGGGCCACGCAGAGGCAACTGGGAGCTGGCAAGCCTCAAAGAGGCTAGCATTGTTGACGCAGAGGGCCAGAGGGCTAATGCAGGGCCTCCTAAGGTTGACGCTGACCCATCCGGGGTGACGTAGGGCCAACGCTGGGCAGAGAGGGGCTGACGCAATCCAGAAAGAGGCTGACACTGGGGTTTTTGGGGTAGATTGGTGCTGAGTAGCTGCTGGAAGGATTATCCGAGGTATCAGCCAGGAGATTTGTCAGAAATTGAGAGGTATTACTGCCAAGGAAATTCTTTGTTTGGTAGGCCAGTTTCGGCACCTAGATTGTACTCTGATATTGCTTAATAAGAAAATCCTCAGATAGCTGCACCGATTTTTCCACATTGGATTTTTCCGGGGACATTGGTCCAAAAATAATGGTGTCATATGGTGTGATTGTTTCTGTTTCCTTTAGTTGTTGATCTGTAATATGTTGAGCATGCGGTAGTGTTTATTTTCAGTATTTACATTGCAAATAACTTGTTAAGTAAAATAACAAGTAGGTAGGAATAAATCAGATAAAGTGCATGGAGGTTTTTTACCTAAGTAAACTTAGAAACTTCAACATGGTATCATAGGGGGTTTGCAGATGACAGGAGGACTAAGGACATTAGCCGTGCAAAGCAATAGCAACAGAAAACAGCTGTCCCGAGGTGACAGAAGCTGTTTCTAGCATAGCAGCAACAAGGAAGGGTGACACAGTGCCTGCGTCATCAAGGGTGAGCTGGGAAGAGGGAGCGTAGAGGCTAAGGAAGGAAAAGGGAGCCTCATGCAGAGCCATGTAGAAGCTGGGAGGGCTGACGCAGTTCGCTGAGGAGGCCGGGTTGCTGGTGTTGGGATTGTGCAGAGCCTAGGAGCTCTCACCTTCAGGTTGCTGGGGTTTAGAAGGTTGTGGGAATATTGCAGAGTGGAGCTGGTGAGGTACTGTAGTCAGAACCAGTGATGATAATATTGGCGATATATCGCCAAATATCAGAAATATCGCGATATTTTCGGCGAGCCGAAATATTGCCGAGAAAATATTGCGATATTTTGGCTCTCGAAAATATTGCGATATTTCCGAGATATCGCTGATATCTCGGCAAAATATTGCGAGACGACAAAAAATATCGCTAGGCGTGTTATGTTGCGGCTAGAAAAAGGGAAAAACGTTTTTTCTTCATTTCTATTTCTGAGTGTTGGAGAAAGAAGGGGAAGAGTTTTGTGGTGGTTGTCAAGGAGGGTTTGAGGATCAAACAACGATTATCACCACCAACTAAGATTTTTTTGTGGATCAAAGATTGAAGAACAGTGAGACAAACTTTATTTCTTCCATTAACAGGTATGTTCTTAAAAACTCCTATGTTAATGATCTTTTCATAGATTTAGGGTTATGCTTGCTTACCTCTTTGCCTACCAACATTCTGTTTCTTTTTTTTTTTTTTCCATTTGCTATGATTTTCATCCCCATGAGCCAATGCAAGGGTTTTCTCCATATTTGGGTAGCAAGCTTCATTTTTTTTTTTGAACTTTCTTATACATGCTCTTATTGCAAAATGTAAATAATGTAGTAATTTTTTTTAAATGAGCTGGTTATTACTTATTAGTTTTTGTGTTGGGGGTTTAATGCCAAATTTTTGTTTTTTTTTTTTTGTGCCCTAGGTTTGAACTAGTTCACTACAAATGTCAAATATGCCAAAAGCCTTGGACCCATTTTGGGAGTATGGGGAGGTTGTTGGTGGGGCAAATCAGGCATATATGTCATGCAAATTGTGTGGGACCAAGATGCCAGGAGGGGTTACACGATTGAAATACCATTTGGCTAGACTTCCCGCACATGATGCATATGTGATGCCTTGTATGGTTTCTAGTGCGGAGGTTACACAAAAATCTCTTGAAGCAATTGTTGAACAAGACAGAAAGAAGGCTGCTAGGGAGAGGTCAGTGGTCTCAGATAGATAGCTGCTAGTTTTATTTGTTTTGCAACTTTTGCTACATATAAGTTTATAACTCATGATGATGAAATACTTTTAAAGTTTTATGTATGTGATGTTATTTTGTTTGAGTCCTTGATTGGACAATTATTAGGGATCAAAAGGATATGTGATGTTATTTTGTTTGAGTCCATGATTGGACAATTATCAGAGATCAACAGGATTTGGTATCGCCTTTGAAGTTTGATGTATCATTTCTATTTGACATCATATATATCAGTGCTTTCTTCATATTTATGTGCCAATGTGTTTAGTTCATGTTGTTATTGCTTTATATGTTTAGATTCTTAGAAATATGAAAAAATGAATATGTTATGCATTTTTTATGCTTGCCGATATTTTCACCGATATTGCCAATAAGATGTTTTTTTTGACCCTCGCCGATATTTTGCCGATACTGATATTTTCAACACTGGTCAGAACAGTGCCTGATAGAGAAAGGCCAAGAGGAGGGAGTTGCTGCCGAGGAACCTAGATCAATGCTGCGGTTGTACAAGATGATCAGAGTAGGGGGCATCTCGACAGCAGTAGAAGGATTTCCAGGAGGGAAATCGAGACCCAGAGGGAGTCTAGAAGAGAACTTCCAGACGGGAAGTAAAGACTCAGAGTAGTCAAACAGAGAACTTCTAGGAAGGAAGTAGAAGAGCATCATGGCACTACACGGAGTAAGAGACAAGGATAGACTGGATGGAGCATCGAACTTCGCAGTCTAGAAGACCAAAATCTTATCCGTACTCAACAAAAATCATGTCAAGAACAAATTACCTTGAAGGTAATAACTATCCCAGTCGACCCCAATGATAACGACGAGTACGCGAAGGAAATGGCGAGAGCCAAGAGCATCATCCATCCTTGACGGGGTCAAGGATCATGTAGTACCACATATTATCGAGAAGGAAACGACATATGAGATGTGGGAGGCTCTCAAGAAATTGTACCAGCATATTTCTGTGCAAAGAAGAATGCTACTTGAGAATTAGTTGAGGTCGTATCAGATGAAGAAGGGAGAACTGATTGAGACCTTCCTCGGAGGACTGAATGAGATCCGAGATCAGTTGACAGCTATAGAAGCCATGCTGGATCAGGAGTTGATGGCGAGGACAACCTTGAATGCTGTCTCAGAAGACTGGGATGTATTTGTCCAGAGTATATTGGGCAGAGGGACTCTCCCACCTAGGGATGAGATGTGGGCGGCTCTTCTCCAGGAAGAGATAGACGACAGTCGAAGATGGGTAGTAGCAGCAAGGGGATCAAAATCAAACAGGAAGAGGAAGATGTTGCCCAAGCATCTGAGGGAAAGCAGGAAAAGCGGAAGAAGAACGATCTCTCCAAGATCAAGTGCTTCCACTGTGGGGAGCTGGGTCATTATGCGACTCAGTGTCTGAGGAAGAAGAGTAAGGGAGAGTCTTTCGAGACTAAGGCAGTGCCAGCACGGGCAGAGAAGGTTTTGATAGACAATGATTGTGCCATGAGTGCACATGCGCCACTTGAGCGGAAGTGGGGAGACATCGAGCTGTAGTCGGGCAGACTACAGGCGATGAGGGGCAGGATCCTCGAGGTACATAACCTATTGGATTAGACCTTGCTACGGGAGCCTCGAAGAGGAGTAGCAGGATTGGCTGATGTGGGTAGAGACGGATCCGGATGGAGCGGAAGAGAGAGCTACAGTGCAGGAGTCTTGAGACAACGCGAGGCTAGCAGGCTGCAGCAGTGTGAGAGGCACAGGAGTGTTGCACCAGTGCAGGATGGCACAGAGAGGTGTGCAACAGTGCGAGATGCAAGGAGTTGTTGGAGCAGCGCAAATGTCAGAGAGGGAGCACTTGCCAGCGGCAGAGGGAGCTTCAGCATCAGTGGGTGTCTCTAGCCCAACAGGGAGGTCAGATTGGGAGATTAGTTACTTACTTCTCAGTAACTGAGTTGCAGTGCAGCAGTGGGTACCGCGATGCAACATGATGCAAGGAGGTGCAGTGTAGATGCAGTGCTGGGAGAAATGACCAGCAGTAGCACAGAGATGCAGAGGGAGCTATCGTACACATGCAACAGTGGCAGTGGCAGAAACATGGGCAACAGTACATGATACAACAATGCAGAGGATGGTGGGCAGCAAGCCTAGCATCAACACAGGGACTGATGCCGGATTGTTCCTCACCTGAGAGCAATTTCTTCCTGCCTTCTTACGAACTAAAAGTTGATTTCCTTCTGTTGCATCTGTGTGTTCCTTCCTACTTCTTCTTTGCTCTCTATTTCCCCCTTTCATTTTCTCCCTTCTTTTTTCTTCCAAGTTGACTTCCACTGGCCTAATTTCCCACACAACCCATCCTTCATACATTTTCACCCTTTTCCAAAGAAAGCATGGCTCCTCGTCCTTCTTCTTCAATTGGATTAATGGCATAACCAGTGTATTTAATCGCACACCTACCAACCTTCAATAGTTGTCATGAAACAATGAGGCTTTTTTTAAATCCCAAGCAAGTAACCCCCTCAACTTTGGAATCCATGCCCCTTGACTCGGCCCATATTTTTATTTATAAAATATTTACATTGTATACATAAGCATAAAATAACTGGGGTTGTCACAAACCGCTCCCCTCCCCCTTTGGGGAACACTGTCCCCAGTGTTCTTTGTCCATATACCACACAAAAGACATGCTTAAGAACAATCTTAATATTTATGGATCTTTATATACACATCTCTATACAATATTTACAAACTTATACACATTTGCTTCAACCAACAAACAAGGATATGATGTCCACATTGAATTAACCATTTCCCAAGTAGCTTCCTCGGGCCCAAAGTGTCCCCACTGCACTTTGACTTGCTCTATTCCACGATTATGGAGCATGAAGCTCCTTTGGTCTAGGATGCATAGTGGCTCTAGTTGAAACTCTCCCTTTTGCACTTGTAGTATAGACCAATCAATCACATGATTAGAGTCCTGTACATATCTTTTAAGCAAAGAAACATGGAAAACATCATGGACTTTTTCTAATAGAGGTAAGACCAACCTATAGGCCACTAGCCTTATTCTTTCAAGTATTTCAAAGGGCCCACAAAATCGTGGTGCCAAATTTGCACATTACCCAATCTTCAAGGAATTTTTCTTGGGTCTACTTCTCAAGTAAACATGTTCCCCAACTTGGAACTCCTTATGCACCTTATGCTAATCCACAGATTTTGTGCGTGTCCTATCCCACCTTTAAATTCTACCTGATGATTTGCATTTGTTGCTCCATCTCTTTTAGCATATCAGTGCCAATAAGGACCCTGTTAACTGGATCACTCCCGCTAATAGGAGTATTGCAATTCCTTCCATAAAGTGCCTCAATGGGCTCATCTTTAGATATTCATGGTACCCATGGTTGTACTCAAACTCTACAAGTGGAAGATACTCTTTCCACTTCTTTGACTAGTGCATCACATACATCTTCAACGTGTCTTTGAGAATTCTAACATCTTCAACGTGTCTTCGAGAATTCTATTTGTCCTCTCTATTTGTGTATTTCTCTATGGATGAGAAGTTGTATTGAAGGCCAATTCTGTCCCCAAGCCTACAAATAGTTACTTCCAAAACCTTCAAGTGAAGTTGACATCTCTATCTAAATTTATTTTCTTAGGAACTCCATGCACCCTCACAATCTCATTCATGAATATTTGAGCCGCCCCATAGCTGAATTGGTGAATTTGATTGCTACACAATGAGCCACTTTGTTAATTACCACCATCATTGCATCTGAATTGGTGGATTTGACTACTTCACAATGAGCCACTTTGTTAAATTTGTCAATTACCACCATAATTGCATCATGTTGGCAACCCACTAATGAAATCCATGGAGAGCACTTCCCATTTCCATTTTGGAATGAGAATGGCTTGTAATAAGCATCATGTTTTCTGGAGGGCACTTCCCATTTCCATTTTGGAATGAGAATGGGTTGTAATAAGCATCATGTTTCCAAGAGGTTCTTGGCAACCCACTAATGAAATCCATGGAGAGCAAGCACTTCCCACTTCCATTTTGGAATGAGAATGGGTTGTAATAAACTTGTTGGGTGTCTCCATCCGTCCTCCCCATGGAGAGCACTTCCCACTTCCATTTTGGAATGAGAATGGGTTGTAATAAACTTGTTGGGTGTCTGCATCCGTCCTCCTCTCGAAAGGAGTAAGAGGGAAGCCCCAAGTTCCCCACTTTTAAAACCTTAGCTATTATTCAATATGGGGGTAAAAGCAAGAGAAAGGCTCTCTTGGAGGAGGGTCACAAGGGATGTTCAAAATTCTTAATTAAAATTCGTCCTCCTCTTGAAAGGAGTAAGAGGGAAGCCCCAAGTTCCCCACTTTTAAAACCCTAGCTATTATTCAATATGGGGGTAAAAGCAAAAGAAAGGCTCTCTTGGAGGAGGTTCACAAGGGATGTTCAAAATTCTTAATTAAAGCATGCAACATTTCGCCAAAAAATTATATTCAATATGGGGGTAAAAGCAAGAGAAAGGCTCTTTTGGAGGAGGTTCGAAATGCTCTTTTGGAGGAGGTTCACAAGGGATGTGCGAAATTCTTAAAATTCGTCCTCCTCTTGAAAGGAGTAAGAGGGAAGCCCCAAGTTCCCCACTTTAAAAACCCTAGCTATTATCCAATATGGGGGTAAAAGCAAGAGAAAGGCTCTCTTGGAGGAGGTTCACAAGGGATGTTCAAAATTCTTAATTAAAGCATGCAACATTTCACCAAAAATTTATATTCAATATGGGGGTAAAAGCAAGAGAAAGGCTCTTTTGGAGGAGGTTCACAAGGGATGTTCGAAATTCTTAATTAAAGCCGGCAACATTTCAGCAAAAATTTCATATAAAGATGCATTTTTCCATGCATTACTTTATGTCCAGACCATCTCTTGCATTTTGATTTTTCTTCTCTTTCTTTCATTTTGGCTATAATTTAATGTTTCTGGACCCTTCTTTATGTCCAGACCATCTCTTGCATTTTGATTTTTCTTCTCTTTCTTTCATTTTGGCTATAATTTAATGTTTCTGGACCCTTCTTTATGTCCAGACCATCTCTTGCATTTTGATTTTTCTTCTCTTTCTTTTATTTTGGCTATAATTTAATGTTTCATGACCCTCCTCAAGGATGTAGATAAGTTCACGCAAATCCCAATGAATCAATGACATGTTAGATTCAAGAATGGAGGTGGTATATAAATGGGTTTGTAATGTGATATGAAAAGTGCAAAAGTATAGTGTGACATGTTAGATTATAATTTAATGTTTCATGACCCTCCTCAAGGATGTAGATAAGTTCATGCAAATCCCAATGAATCAATGACATGTTAGATTCAAGAATGGAGGTGGTATGTAAATGGGTTTGTAATGTGACATGAAAAGTGCAAAAGTATAGTGTGACATGTTAGATTCAAGAATGGAGGTGGTATATAAATGGGTTTGTAATGTGACATGAAAAGTGCAAAAGTATGGTTAGGGAAAATGAACAGCGTATTTCAATTTGAGTTTCAATTTGAGTTTTCCGAGTAGTGCCCTTCCCATAACCGTAAGGGCTCAACTCCTTGCCCTTCCCATAACCCTAAGGGCTCAACTCCTTGGTAAGGTGAAAGAACAAATTTACAGTCAAGATCTGTCAATTTTCCAAATCACTCTTTATCCATACTAAATGTGCATACTAAATGTGCAAAACAAACCAAAACAAACTAGTCCCCTTCGTAAGGTGAAAGAACAAATTTACAATCAAGATTCATCAATTTTCCAAATCACTCTTTATCCATACTACTTGTGCAAAACCCTAAGGGCTCAACTCCTTGCCCTTCCCATAACCCTAATGGCTCAACTCCTTGGTAAGGTGAAAGAACAAATTTACAATCAAGATCTGTCAATTTTCCAAATCACTCTTTATCCATACTAAATGTGCATACTAAATGTGCAAAACAAACCAAAACAAACCAGTCCCCTTCGTAAGGTGAAAGAACAAATTTACAATCAAGATTCATCAATTTTCCAAATCACTCTTTATCCATACTACTTGTGCAAAACAAACAAGTCCCCTTGGTAAGGTGAAAGAACAAATTTACAACCAAGATCGGTCAGTTTTCCAAATCACCTCTTTATTCATACTAAATTTGAAAAACAAACAAGTATAAAAACTTGATTGAAAAATGATTAAAATACCTTTTGAATAGTAGCCCAGGAAATCACATTGGCGAGAGGTAGGAAATCACATTGGCAAGAGGTATGTGGTTGATTCAAATGGCAGAGGCATGTGGTATGTCAACATTGGTATATGTAAAAAATAGGCGAGGTAGGAAATCACATTGGCAAGAGGTATGTGGTTGATTCAAATGGCAGAGGCGAGGTAGGAAATCACATTGGCAAGAGGTATGTGGTTGATTCAAATGGCAGAGGCATGTGGTATGTCAACATTGCTATATGTAAAAAATAGGCGAGGTAGGAAATCACATTGGCAAGAGGTATGTGGTTGATTCAAATGGCAGAGGCATGTGGTATGTCAACATTGGTAATGTAAAAAACAAACCAGAACTTGATTGCAAAATGATTAAAGTATAGCCCACCTTTTTCCAAGACGAAATCACATTGGTGAGAGGTAAGAGGTATGTGGTTGATGCAGATGGCAGAGGCACATGGTATATCAACATTGAGAAGTGAATAAGTGAATATCATGGGTTGGGTTGTTTGGCTTGAGAAATGTTTTCTCTTATGAGAAATGTTTTTTCGTATGGGGTGGGGTCAACCATTTTGGTGGGTAACAAATCCTTTCTTTCTTCATTATGTATCTATACCAACTTGTGATCAACTTGTCCTTTGATATATCATTATTTTATCTCCTGCTCAAGCAAAGGGAGGGTTATTTAGATGATATGAGTATAGTTTCCTTTCTTTCTTCATTATGTCTGTACCAACTTAACCTGTGATCAACTTGTCCTTTGATATATCATTATTTTATCTCCTGCTCAAGCAAGGGGATGGTTTATTTTGATGATATGCTAGTATAGTTTCGTATAACTATACTTTGAGAAGTGAATAAGTGAGTATCATGGGTTGCTGGTTGGCTCTCAAATGTACGAGAAATGTTTTTTCTTATGGGGTGGGGTCAACCATTTTGGTTTGTAACAAATCCTTTCTTTCTTCATTATGTATCTATACCAGCTTGTGATCAACTTGTCGTCTGATATATCATTATTTTATCTATCAAGCAAGGGGAGGGTTTATTTTGATGATATGCTAGTATAGTTTCGTATGACTATACTTGATCCTTGATGGTTAGATTAATGTGTTTTTTAGATTATTTTAGATAAGGTAGAATTGTGCATCTTGCATTTGATTTTTATATCATACAATTTTATTGCATAATTAGCTACTATTCCATTTTACACTTTACTCTGGAAATTTTGATTCTTCCAATTCCAGGAAGGTGCATATAAACGATTTTGTAACGGAAAAATAAAAACATTGATATGAGTTTGTTGGAGATTTAGAATGAGATTTCAGTGGAATACAATAGTAAAGTTGAGTGTGGAATTAATCAATTCTATGATGAAATTCCATAAAATCATGATGTGGATTTGGATATTCCGGAGATTAAGTATTAAATCATAAATTAATAGTTACACTTGAAGGGATATTTAAAAGATGTTTGTTTTTCAGGAGTACAAGATGACGCTCAAATCCTGATACATTTGGATGTTGAAAAGACCTTAAATGGTAACGGTTTATCTTATTATTATTATTTTTTTTAACGGGTTTTTTGGGTTGGTCCTTTTAAATATATTTTATTGTTATTTTTAAATCAATGTAGATGGAATGAAGCTGTACATTTCAGAAAATGGAGTCGTATTGACCGAGGGGTTTAATGGTATCATACCCCCTGAATATTTTTCTAAAATAGAGACCAGGCAATAAAGAAAATCAATCAACTGAAGGTGCGTTTTTATTAAAAAAAAATTACCCATGGGAAAAAATATAGCAAAATAATGTGTAAAAAATAGAAAATGTGTTATGACTTATTGTCTATGGAATGAAGCAGACAATGGACCTATACATTTCTTAAATTGCAGTTATATTGACCGAAGTTTTTAATGGTGTCATACACCCTGAATGTTTTTTGAAATGGTAATTAATTTTCCAAAGTAGAGAAAAGGCTGTAAAGAAATCCAAAAGAATTGGAGGCGTATTTTTTGTAAAAGTTTCTTAAGAACGGAAAAACATTTAACAAAATATTAAGCGTTCGAAATAATAATAAGCCTGTTCGAAATTGGAAATGTGTATTTTTCTTTTTTTTAAGTGGGTGGGGTTTTACCATTTCATGTTTGGTTATTGGCATTATTTTCATGTACGGAAAAATAAGCAGCGGTACAATTGTGGTTTATTTTCTGACCTTTTTTACTTTTTTTCTATTTGGAATGGCTCCTCATCAATGTTGAAAAATAATAAAGATTGTTATCGAATATTAAGTGTTCTAAATAATAGTAAGCGTGTTTGAAATTGGAAAGGTGTATTATTTTTATTTTTATTTTTAAGTGGGTGGGGTTTTACCATTTCATGTTTGGTTCCGTTTCCCAAAAATGGGAAACGGGAGGGGAAACGAGAACGGTACAAGAAACCAAGTTGGGAGGTTTTGCAAAGAAACCAAGTTGGGAGGTTTTGCTTTTGCAAGAAACCAAGTTGGGAGGTTTCACATATAAGAAACGAGGAGAGAGAAAACACAATATTAAAGGTGATTAATCATAAACCTGTTATGTTTTCGCTTATGAAATTGTAAAGAAATATTGGGAAACACTGATAAAAAAGAAGTGATAATTTTGTAGAAAATAAGAAAATAGTAAACATTGATAAGAATAGAGATTTGAAATATAAATAATTAAATTTATATATGTATCTCTAAAGCCACTTCCAACAATTCATATTAAAATGCAAGTAAACCCAGTAATTTAGATTTTCAAGTTCATTTTCTGGAATAGTTGTTGAGCTTAGCCACTTCCAAAGGAATTATTTTGGTCAATATACTTCATGGTATCATCAAACATGTCTTCAACATTGTCTTGTAGCACCTCAAGCGGAAGGTCATCATTTTCGTCATCTTGTGAACCACCATAATCCCACATTCTTGTGGGTCTAGTTTTGTATTTTAGTTGTTGTCGAGATAACAAACGTAGATTTGAGTGTACAAACACCAATTCTTGTGCCATTTTTGTGTTAGGTGGTTCCTTTTCGTTCAATGGATGAAAGCATATTTACAACAAAATTTTTCACATGCAGATGAACTAGTCAACTGTAAAATAAAATTAAAATTATGTTAGCCATAGTCAATTGAAATCTTAAAAGATAAATAATCTAAAATGAGTTTTAGAATTAATTTTTTAAACCATAAATCAATACATTAAAGGTATTTGTTATTGAGAATACCTGTGAAAGCAAACGGATAGCCAACCGATGAAGCAAAGGGGTCCATGTACCATATTTTGTCCAGAAGTCGATGGGTCGCACCCCCACCCTCATATATGAGGGTGGGGTGCGGGGAGATATTGTGCATTTAGTTGTTGTCTGTTGTATGCACAATCTTCATTTGCAAAGTGGTCTTCTGATTTCAAATACTTTCTTAACTCAAACCGTAAAACAGTGCGATCCTAACAATCGTAACACCTACTTATAAAAGTGCTCCAATTTTGCATCACCTCCTACTTATAAAAGTGCTCCAGTTTTGCATCACCTCTACATCTGACGATGGTTTCTTATAAAACTATTTAGGATTGAGTAAGAATGTAATTGAATGAAAAGGGCTATGAAGCATTTTCCACCTTGTCAGAGTAAGTTCTCACGTTTCATTTCTAGTGTTTTTGTCGATCCTAGAATTTTTATTTTCCATTATGCCATGAATCTTCTCTCTCGTTTGATCCATGCTCTCAAACACATCTCTTAAACATGGCTGATCACTATCAAATATGCGAAGGGTGGAAACAATAGATGTAATAAGGGTGACAATATCCTCCACTCTCCTCCAAAATTCTCTGAAGAAAGATCAATAATGTCCTCAACTTTTAGGTCGTCCCCAGTATGAGAACCCTTCCACCTTTGCCAATCCATTGATACCACCATCTCTCTCCAAGATTAATTCATTTTAATAAGGCGTT
>APFE030792756.1:0-32707 GCA_000404065.3 Pinus taeda
TGCTCTAACTAAGAGTCTGCATGCAGTTGCATGTAGTTGCATGCTCTAACTAAGAGTCCGCATGCAGTTGCATGTAGTCCGCATGCAGTTGCATGTAGTTGCATGTAGGTGTAGTAGTTCCAACACAAAGCACATTGGTTGCCTTCTTGGTAAAGGTGGCAACATCATCACTGAGATGCGGAAGCACACTGGAGCAAATATTCGCATATTTGGCAAAGAGGAGCGACCAAAATGTGCCTCCCAAAATGAGGAGGTCGTTCAGGTTACTGGAGACCCCAATCTTGCTAGAAATGCACTCATCGAAATTACAAAAAGGCTGAGGGAAAATATTTTCGAAGATATGGATGGTGCTACCAACACCCACACATTGCCTCCTTTGTTTAGTCTATCAGCGCCCAGTGCGATTCCTCTGTCAAATTACGGTACTAGGCGATATGATCTAGGATTTCCAAGGTAAATCAGTTTATCCAATGTAAAATGTTTTTTATTATTTTTTTAATTCATTTTCTAAATACACGTTATAATATATATTAGATAAAACTATAAAAATTTGTATTATATGATTATCAAATTTGAGTTTGCTTAATTTAAATTTTTAGTAATGAAATTAAATTAACTAAATTAAAGATATATATTTTTTATTTGTTAATTTAAAAATTCTAAAATAATTATTTTTTATTTTATTATAAAATGTTATATAAAATTATATTCTATAAATAATTGTATTAAAAAAAATAAAGATTCAAAATTCAAAACATAAGAATAATTTTTAATGGATGAAATTTGTTTCTCTTTCAATATTATTATTATATATATTAGTTAGTTTTTTATTGTGTATCTTAGTTATATTGTTAATATATAAATTTAACCAAACATTATATCTAATTTTTTCAATTTCAATAAATTTGACCAAACATTATACCTAACCAATATATATAATAAAGAGGCTACTCAAATATTTTATGCAATGTCTTTTTTAAAGACTTTATATTACATGGACATTGATTTTTTTTATAAATCACATTACATATTATATCAGTTAAAACATCCATTACTCTTTCAATAATAACAAGTTTATAAACCACACTATATGGTCTTAATGAAGAGCAAAATATGCTACCATTTATGGATATTTGAATAAAATGTCTTCTAAAGAAGTAAGAGTGAACATACCATTTAATACAAGCAAGAAGGTACTGAAAGATCTTTGCCGTCGGTTGTCAATATCAGAGCTGCCAGGTCTCTACCACTAGCACCAAGAACTAATAGAACATCTTCACATCTTCCAACGACCAATCCAAATTGCTAGGTTCTTTGGATTTTGTGGTTATCAATCATTACACAACACTATATGCCTGAAATGACAGACTTCAAATTCGCAAGAGACTGCTGAACGACGCATACGCAGATTCTGCCATCATCACAACCCTTAACTTTCCAGAAATGAGTTATGATCAGAGAACGGGGTGCCTCACGTTGGCTCTATGTGGTTCCATGGGGAATCCGTAGTTTGATGATATACATAAAACAAAGATACGACAACCCACGAATTATTATCACAGAGAATGGCATGGATGATCCGAATAGTGCTTTAATATCCTTGGACAAAGCACTGTAGGACACCAAGCGAATAGATTACCGTAGGGACTACCTTTTAAATCTCTCAGTCGCCATCAGGAACGATGGATGCGACGTTGCTTACAGATCGGCCATTTTAGCGAAAGCAAATAGAAGTGCTATAAGAGCAAAGCTTTCTGAGCTGAAGGACTCTGATATGCTGGATTATACCGCATCAATAGCATTCAATAATCCGCTGCAATAACATTCAATGGAGAGTACCCATTGTAATAAAAAATGGGAGGCGGAAGTGTATTAAAAAATGGAAAGCGAAGGTGTGCGAAGGTGTGCATACAACGCAACATTACAATGACATCAAGTGATATAGGCGGTATGTATTCCAAAAACTGCAACTGAAGGACCAAACACCCATTTCAATCACTAATCAAACATGCAATGGATCTGAGTAGAGGCATCGGAACCTTAAGTCTGTGCAAACGGTCCATTCATAAGGAAATATCGCAACTTTGAGGGACAAGCCAGATAAATTCGAAATTCCATGCCTGGAATGGATCAATACAAATCTTGATTTTGTCCGGATAATCAATGTGATATGGAAGGCCCAGTCTAGATTGACTTTCCCATTCCACCAAGTTACGTTTGAGCCAGCAATCGATTTTCATCTTAGCATTCAGGCCAACAACAATGATACATACCTTAGGACTGTGTGTGTTTCCCGCAGCATCAAGCATATGAAGCTAGTGATCTCCACCATTCAATTGTGGGTTCACCCTCTTCTTCTCTACTGGCCTGCTATCAATCTCCAGCTTGTGAAAGGCAATCTAGCCTGTGATAGTGTACACGCATGGAATATACAACGGAGCAGCGGAGTAGAGGAGTAGCGCTCTGATTTTTGCAGGTGATTATGAGTAGAGACTGTCAGAGAAGAGTAGAGGAGCAGCGCTCTGATTTATGTGGGTCATTAAGAGTAAAAATGGTCAGAGAGGAGCAGTGCTTTGATTATATGTGAGTTATTATGAATAAGGGAATCTCTGGTTGGTATCCGGCAGGTCATAATATATGGAATATGGTAGACAATGGTTATGCAGAGAGCCCAGAGAGTGCAGAAAGGAAAATTATGAACAACCCAGGGACAGCAGAGGGCGCAGAGAGAAAATATGGTAGAAAGACTGATATAAGTTATAAAGTCAGGAATACTAAAAATAGGACCTGCTCATAAACACTATAAACAAATGGCTGAAAGAAATAATGTAGCAGAAAGACTGATATTAGTTCCAAAGGCAGGAATACAAAAAATAGCAGCTGCTCATAAACACCATAAAACAAATGGTTGAAAGAAATAATGCAGGACAAAAATATGCATGCTCTGATACCATATTAAACATATGTGAGCAGCAACATAATCTGGAATATATTTTTATTAACTAGTGATATATATTTATACTACATTATTTGACTATTAGATTCTACATCCAAAAATAGCTTGGACTCGTTTTGTTTATTTGATTTCCACACTAAACAATTGAAGATTAGGTTTCCAATGGTTTTTAAAAGGGAAAAGCTTTTATTTAAAAATTTATTTAAATCTTTTAAAAAGTCTTGTACAATTTAACAACAGTGCTTCATCGATTTCTTTTTCAAAGGACAATGGTTACTTGCTTTATTTTTATAATTAGTTATTTTGAAAATATTTCAAATCAAAAAGGGATTTTAAGGATTTGGAAAAAAAAAATTCTAATTTATTAAAAAAAATGTGTTATTTTAAAATAAAATAAAAGGAGCTTATGTGAGTTTTCAAAGCCGTTTGTTTGATTTTTCAAAAAGTTTCATTTGATAAAAATAGTCATGGCTTATATTTGAATATTTGAATGTTAAAAAAAAAACCTATGATATTTTTAGAAGAGGAGATTATTTAAATTGGTTTGGGATATTTTAATTTAAAAAAAGTTTGTGATAGTTTTTGTAAAAAGAGTGATTTCTTGTAGAGAATTTGTAGACTAATTTATTTGTATAAGCTAAGCATCGAAGAATTTATCACAAAAGAGTTTTTATTGTAGGAAGTCACTAAGTCTATAAGTCAATTTGCTTGTTAAGTCGCATTCGCTCAATATATTGGGAAAACCAAGAGGCTAAGGAGGTCAAAAAGACAAGAGGAAATGTTCGATATCTTTTTCAAAGATTTTAGAAACCAAAAAGAACGCTTTCACATTGAAAGGCATAAAATAATCTGTACATGACAACATCTTACCCCTCATTGCAGATGCAAAGTCAAGTCAGGCAAGGAAGCTTGAGACTCCCTTTAGAGGAATTTTAGTGAAAGGGGGAGTAATCAGGTTGAAAATGAAGATTTTGGTGAATCCCAATGTGCTAAGGCACAAGTGAATGATGATTGTGAAGAATTTGCAAAAGCATCAGAAAATGAGCATGTAGATGCTCATGAACCCCACTGTACACAATCACAAGTAGACTAAGATTTGGTGAATCTAGTAACAGAACTTGCTGATGACAATGTAGTTGAATTTGATGATGTTAAGTTTGACGAAAACTTGTTTCCTAATGATGAATGGTTGTAAATTTATTCAACCAAAACATGATATGTACATGATGCTATTTGGTGAGAGAATCCCACTTGAATCTGCAAACCAAGTAGAAAAAACCCTTTTTAAGGCATCTTTATGAAACATAAGTAGTGGAGTTTCAATTCAATGATTTAATGTTGATGTCTCCTATGTACTATATTTATTGATTTGAAATATTAAGAAGAGCATCTGACAAAGAATAAAGAGGTTAGAAAAGAGAAGTAGGCTGAGAAGTAGGAGGGAAAGTATGTGCTAAAGCTAAGGTAGAAGCCATGACGCAGAAGCATGGTAAAAGGGACAATATGGAAGGATCCACAACCAATGGATGCAACAAAGAGAATCCATGAGAAGTGGGGCGACGGAAGATGACTAGTGACCAATAAAGCATACATATATATGTGTGTGTGTGTGTGTGTGTGTGTGTGTGTTTGTGTAAACACTCCAAATACATAGACCAGCAACAAGCCCCAAGGCAAAGAATTAGATAAAGGAGCAAGAAGAGCATGAAGGCTAGTTGAGGAATACAAAGGGAGAAGCAGAAGGGAGGCGAAATGAGACCAGAGGGCTAAAGAAAGAGAGTAGTTGTAGAAAATGATATTATTCTAAGAGTGGACCAACAATGTTGTGCCCAAAGCCTGCTACTAGGAACAAAGAAACAAACTATGGAAGCGAAAAGGCCTAAGCACAAGGGCTTCTAGGATTCTTCTTGACCTGCAAGACATATTTAAGAGAAAAATAAATTGAAATCTATACAAAATATGAAAGGTATGATCTGTGTTCCAGTGCCATGGAGCAAGAGAAGGAACGAGCACAGAGGAACAATTTTGGGGAAAGCAACAAGCAAAACTACCACATACCTCTGCTAGCAAGACTCTTGGGTTGGACTGACCAACATCTACTGTGGAAGTAGGCTCAGTAAGAACAAAAATGCTTATAGTCGTAGCTAAAACAACCCACTTCACACGAGTGAAAGCCCAACTAACACACTGGACCATGAGCATGAGATATGACTAAGAGTTAAGCCCAGTTAGAAAGACGACAACCTGCCCTTGTGTTGTCTATTTAAGCACCCCATATGGGGTCGACCAGATTTTTTTCATTAGGTTACAGAGCAAATATGTACATGAAGATTTTCTCACTAAGATACTTATGAGTGAAGACTTATAATTAACTTACTGATATAATGTTAAACAAATTAAAATAATAATTTTTCATAGAAGTGCCATAGCTATATCAACCATATAAATTTGATGTGCATCTGACTTGTCAGTGCTCTCATTTAAATCCTTTTATGGCAGTTTCTTTTTGGTCATGGAATGAATAAAAAATAAATTAACGTTGTTAAATTTTATCAAAATATATAATATCTTAAAACGGAGGTAACCACTTTTATTATACAATAAAAATTTAAATTAGATGTTACTTGAAATAATCCATTAAAAGAAATCAAGGACTAATCTTACGATTTTGTAAATAAATCCACGTAAATCTTTGAGAATAAAAGAAGATACAAATTGGGTGAACATAGTTTCTTAGTAAACACATTTTAAAACATAAAATTAAATCTGACTTCGCAAACGGTCTCTCAAGTATTCAGAATTTACATCATTTGATGTCATATAATGTTGGCATTTAAATGGTAGCAACAAATTAGAATCATGGGATTGTTACCGACTTTTTCCAGCCAACCCAAAAACGCATAGTGAATGAACTAAACACCTAAAAATGACTAATTGGATTTTCATTAACGATTCTCATTCGCACAATTTACTTACCGAACTTAAGTTAGATAACAGATTTTAAAATTGCCAATATTTATCAATGAAATGTGGAAATAGCAAGTAAGATTTAACCGTTGTAGATTGCGTACGTGGCACTGACATATAGTCCTCCATAGGAACAGCATTAACTTTGGGACTAGCCAGAAAAAATAAATCTAACTTAAACCAGATATTTTTTTATAACGATTGAAATACAAAAATATTTCGACATGTAACTTTCGGTGTCATCTCATTAGGATACAAATATCACACTGAAAAAAGTTGACTTTTCTGCATGTAACTTTCTATATCACCACAGTAGCATATAAGTTTCATATTCTGAAAATTCACTAGGCTAGCTAACATTCGAAGATGAGTGATTTAAAACTAACTTCAAGATTAGTCACAAACCCTCCGTTACATAAACTATATTTTTAAAATTACAATTAATACAATTTATTTGAGAAAAGCTTTCATTTACAATCAATTAAAATTAAATATAAAAGAGAAAATAAGATCTATGTTACATAAACCATATTTTTTAAATTATATTCAATACAATTATAAATACATTTATTGAGAAAAACCTCCATTTACAATCAATTAAAATTAAATACAAAAGCGAAAACAAAAAATTAAATACAAAAGAGAAAATAAAAAATATACATTTATAGGGGTTAGAAACTTCCATCATGCCATTTCAATATTCAAATCACAATAAAGTTTTATTGATCAAAGTTCATTTCTATTATCAATCCGTAACCATTTGATTTAAAAAATTCTTTATTTTTCAAAATGAACCTTTTGAAATATAGTAATACAATTTATTTTGAAAAAGCCTCCATTTGCAATCAATTAAAATTAAATAAAAAGAAAATAAAATCAATCCATCCTGCCATTTCAATATTCAAATCACAATAATGTTTTATTGATCAAAGTTAATTTCTATTATCAATCCGTAACCATTTGATTTAAAAAATTCTTTATTTTTCAAAATGGTAAATGATTAATATTTTTCCTTTTAAAATAATTCAATATTTTTATTATTAATAGTTAATAAAAGGAATGTTATTTAGTTACATAAAAAGTTAAGAAGAAAATAAAAACCTTTATTAAAATATAGATATTGAGTTATCTCATCTATTTGTATATATTTATTTTATAAGTTTCCATCTTACTTTTTTAGTATAAGTATACTTTTTATTTTATATTTATATATATAAATAAATAAATAGTTCAATTAGACTTTAGATAATCTTAATCAAGAGCAGGATATGTTACTATTTATAAATTTTTCAATTTATGGATATTTCAATCAAATGTCTTCTAAAAAAAGTAATAGTGAACCTATCTTTTACTATTTGTAAGAAGGCACTGAAAGCATATTTGTTTTTGTGAGTTTGTATATTGAAAATTTATTATATATGGGTAGTTGTTCTAAGGTGAATAATTGATTCTAAATTGACATGATGAATTAATTTGAAATGAATGATTTACATCTAATGTAAAGAAGGTTTGTTATAATGAGGATGAAATTTTCAGTTAGCAAACAAGTCATCCAAAATATATGTTGAAGAAGTTTGATATGGATGACTGTAAATCGATCACTAGCATAATTTATCATGGGGTGTGTTGTGTGGAGAGGATGGTGCTATGTATTGTTGGAAATTTGGTATTTCTAAATCACACAAGAACTAATATCCTTTATTTAGTGTCTCTGGTCTGAATGTATATGAAAGTCTATTTAAAATTTATCTGAAGGGATTTTTTATTTTTATTTTGTAAGTTGACAATGTGCTATATATAGCTAGAAGTTCTAAGGTGAATGGAAAATTCCAAATTGCTATGATGAATTAATTTGAAATGAGTGATTTAGGTCTAATGCAATATTTTCCATCAATGAAAGTTGTTATAGTGAGGATGAAATTTTCATTTATCAAACAAATCATGCACAATGTATGAAGTTTGATATAGATGATTGTAAATCAATCACTAACACAATTTCTCATGATATTATGTTCTGTGGAGAGGATGGTGCTATGTATTGTTCAAAAAATTGATATTTCTAACTTACACAAAAATAATATTGTTTATTTAGTTTCTCTTGTCTGAATGTATATGAAAGTCCATTTAAAATTCATACCACTCCATCTAAGAGACTATATATTACTGCACTTCTAATGTGTTTGAACTCATTGGCTTTAGTGATTCTAATTGGGGAGGTAATTTGGATTATAAAGTGCACATTTGATGATTGTTTTTCCTAGTTAAGTTAGATGTAACTTAAAAGAGAAATATATACTTTCTCTTTCTTCCATATTCTCTTTCATCCATAGCAGCAACGTGTATTACAATTTGTAGAAGAAAAAAAATAAAAATTCAACAAATGGTTATTTTCTTTTAAACATGAATGCAATCAAGTTTTTTATTTTAATTTGAAACATGACTTCAATAGAAGTTTGGTTTACAAGAAATATGTTAAATTAATCAAAAATTGTTCTTGGTAGTATACATATGGGAAGGGCAACATTTTTTACATTGTGATTAGAGGAATGGTAATTTGTAAGTGGGTAGGTTTAATAATCACATGACTTGTGGTTAATTTAGATAGTTACTATTATATATTTTAGCGTTTATAGTATGCTTTTTAGGTAAATATAGTTAGTTTCGGGGATTTGAATCTAAAATATTTTGGTATATAGTACTTCATTATTATAATAATTAATAATTAAGTGCTTTAAAAACAACAAGGCTGCCCTAATTAAATAAGTTGCTATTTATATGGTATTTTTTTTTTATAAATTGTATTATATTTAAAGAAATGAATTGCATAGTAAAAGCACATAGATGTTTCTCTGTGTCATGTTCCATTTCGTTATGTATATATGTTAGAAGTGTAATGTTTATATTAAAAAAATAGGTAAAAATGTAAATATTTTAACTATAGATATCTTAATATTGGAATCTCATTTGTTTTGTTTATTATTTATATGAATTTAATCAGTATAGTTTTGGATAATTCTTAAGTGGATATATGCATGTTTTTTTAGCGATGGGTGTACTTGTCCTTGCTGTTCTATGTATCTTAATTGAAAATTGACATAGAGATCATGGAAACATTTGAGTCTCTAATTTATAGTGTTCTAGACTTTCTCATGTGGTATATGGAATAATTTCTACCAAACTCATTTCTTAAAGAGTTGTGAGAGGCCATAGCAATGTTCCTTTATTTAACATAGTTATCTTAAACCATGGGGAATAAAGGCTTCTTTATAGATGATTAGCCTATTCACATTTTATAGATAATTCTTTTCTTTGGTTAAAGATTTCTTTGTGGAAAATAAGCTTCATAACATCTGAAACGCTGCCTTGAGCTAATTTTTTCTATTTTACATGAAATAGTTTTTAATCTAGCATGTTTCCAACTCATATTTCTTCCATATTAAGTGTTTGACAAATTTTCATGTCCAGCCTACTGACACATATGAGATAAGTAAAAATGGCAGAAAACAATTTCAAGATAATATAGTAAGTTATGTTGTGTATACTTGCAAGTGATCTAATAAATAGTACCTTAAATCTTGTTAGGTACCAATGACTGCAATAGGTGTAGTACTATTGGAGAAATTAGGAACATGACCACTTTTGATTGTATGCATTGATATTGAAACTAAAATCAAATTGCTAAAGACTGAAATATGAAGATATATTTTCGTTCTAACACTAAGTTGAAAATTATGTGCTTTGAGGTCTATGTTGGAGGGATGAGCATAGGTTGCTTCCTGGTAAGATAATAATGTGCTTTGAGGTCTATGTCAGAGGGATGAACATCTATTTCTTCCTAGTAAGATTGTCATTTTACATATAGACATATCTCAAACTTTCCATCTTTTTTTACAAGCACACAAATATAGCTAATTCTTTTTTCAATGCATATCTCTCATAAACTATAATGTAATCTTGTGGCATGTGAATTTAACTTTGGATATTCATGCTTTGTCTAATATTAATAATTAGAAAAGTGATAATATATCCTTATTTAACACTAGCTTCTTAATAATTAAAATAAACACATATCACGTATGCCCTAGAATAATTATCCTAATATAAACAAGAAGCAAAATGGGACTAGTATCAGAGGAAGCTAAACTGTGCTTTCAAATGGCTTGAGACTTGCTTTCATGTCGAGAATAATCTCAGACATTCTGCGTGCTATTACTTAAGCATCATTTCTTGTTCTATCTAACACATATCTTTCTGATACAAGGCTCCATAATGTAATTTCCACAAAATAAAATACATGTCAATTGAACGTCTTAGATTATATAAAACATCATTGTAACTAAGTCATTTATTTGAGTTAAAACAGATCTATATCATTGATATGAAATATTTTGCCTTTCATTCTATATGTAAAAGAGTCATGGAACAAATACACATCTCGCCAACATTGTGAGCACATCATCCCTAGATGGGCTCTTGGTGAGTTCATGTTTAGGCCATGTATATTGGATTTTTTTTTAATATTATTTATCTTGCTAACATAACAATGTGTAGGTCTTTATTCTATTGATGGATTGTTTTGTATCCTTTGAACATTGTTATATTGCAACATTTTCTTTGGGTATGTGTGCATTTCGATGGATCATAATGTTTGAGGTGATCACTAAAAAAGAGAAAAGCCTTCCCTCTTCTTCCCTTATCAACGGTGTTCAGCTGACTTGCACTGCACTGATATGACTCTTATTGAAACTAGGCGCCTCATCTTTCTCTATTGCCAACTAATCCCTTCAATGTTCAATTCGTATGTTACTACCTTTTCGTGAATGCTATTCCGATCTAAGTGGTCCTATTCTGTGTCCCGTGCTGGGGAAGCATTAATTCCTCTTTCCATTCCAAATTCAAAAATATGACAAGGATAAACAAAAACAGAAAATATGAAATGTTTTATCTTCTAATATTTTATTTACTAAGTACATCTTTTTCTATTTGTATGAAATTTGTCATGTAAAAATAGGTAATATAATTTTTTTCACTAATATGACGATATATTTTTGCTCGTTTATTTTTATCTTTTCTTATCAAGATAACACATTTCTTTAAAAAGTTCCAGCTCAATGGAAGAGCCCCTGTCTTGCATGTAGGAGGCTCGTGGTTCGATTCCTTGTGCTTTAACTTGAATTAATCATTGAACGAAAAAAAATATTCATGTTATGTATTTTGTTTCTAAAGATTTTATTTGTTGTTTCTAGAGACACAATAACTAGCATTAAAGACATATTGTCACTATAAAGAACATGTTTTTAACCATAGTTAGACACAAAAACAAATTGTCTCTTGAGAGACAATAATATTTGTGCTATGTGTTGTCTTTATAAAAAAATTTTTTTGAGATAAGTTAAAACACTTTCGTAAAAACAATATTTAAAACAATTTACAAATTTTTTTCAATTTAATAGGATTCACTCAAAAAAAAATTTATTGTATTTAAACAACGTTTATTTAGTAGTCAAAAATTCATGCTAAAACTGACGTAGAGAACATGCAAATGATTTCCTTACATCTTGGAGAGATTTAACGCATGTAAAAGATAAAGCTTCTTGTCATTAATATATAGGTGTGTTTCATCTACTTACTAGGTGATGATATACTAGAAAATAGGATTACCGTAAATCGCATACTAAAAATTCTTGTATAGACTTCCTAATATAGACATTGAATTATAGACTCCATGGAATCTCTTGTTCCTATTTTAGTTCGATATTAAGTTAGGCTTCATATTTTTTGATTTGGTGATATTTTCACTCATACTTATTGAACAATATTTTTTTTGTTTATATATATATATATGCATGCTTTAATGGTAGGCTACAAGATAATACTGAGAAATTCTAGGAAAGCTTTTCACCGGGGAGACTCGACTGAAGTTAGAAAATTAATTAAGAGGTAAGTGATAAATAAGTGTTAAGATAATTAAAATTTATTATACAAACATTGAGTAGTTGGCTAACCAATTGTAAAAAAAAGAATAGTAGGGGAAGAAGGAAAGTATAGTAAAATCATAACATAAATTACATAGAAGGATCAAAATTTGTCATGACAACTTGAATGCAATTTTGTTCTCTCAAGTAGTGCCTCTTCCTAAGGGAAGGATGCTAATATGTTCTTAAATCCATTTCATTCATTGGTCCAAGTCTTTTATGTGATCATTCAGATGTTGAACATAATGGAGGATATGAACCAGATGCTCATGTTTCTCTAATAAGGTTCTGGCCAAGAGAAAATTCTTGTGCAAATAAGGTTTCGCCCAACATTTTTAACAAAATAAAGTAAGCACTTTTATAGGAGTGTAGTTGTGATACTAAAAAAGGTGGTGGTACGAAATTCAACATGGAGCGCAAGGCACAAAATGCTCAAACACAATGAATGAAATTGAATCGGGACTACAGAGTAGTAAAGGTTCAAATTGTGTTTTCCAAACAATTTAAAAGTCCTTGCTTTTTGTCGACATGGGTAAGTTAGAGCTTTTGATCTAAAGTTTTTGTTAAATACACATGGGCATCAACATAATCTGGAAGATAAAACATGAGAATATACTTTTATTAACAAGTGATATACATTTATATTATATGGTTTGACCATTGGGTTCCACATCCCAAGGTCTCTTGGACTCCTTTTGTCTATTTGGCTTCCACACTAACCCATTGAGGATTAGGTGTCCAACATTCCCCCCCTTAATCCAAAGGGTTTTGTATGAGTCCAAGAAGAGGGATGTAATACAGAATGTGCAAAAATGCATGGCAGAACTAGGTTGAATGTGCTCTCTAAAATGTTGGTATAAAGCGTGGTGGTTTAAGGATGACCACCAACATTGGAACACTTAGTGAAATTCCCGATACTCTTCCAAAACTGGCAAGAAGCTGAAGTCTTTTGCTAGAGGAAGTGCTCCTATTGTTTTGAAGAGGAAAAATTTCAACCATAAAAGGGAGGTCTCACCCAGCATAAAAAGGATAACTTCAACATGAAAAGGGAAGTCTCAACCTATGATGGTTTAAGGATGACCACCAACTCTAGAATGCTTAATGAAATTCCTAGAACTCTTCCAAATATGGCAAGAAGATGAAGTCTTCTCCTAGAGGAAGTATTCTCAATTTCATTCCTGGAATACTTCTGAAACTGGCAAGAAGCTTAAGTCTTCTGCTAGAGGAAGTCTCCTAGATTACCAACTGAAGGCATGCTCAGGGGCATCTTTGTCTCTAGCTACAACTCTGAAACTGGTGTGGCAGGTTGTGGCTCAGGCTCGCTTGATGTGGCTTTGAAGCTTGTAGATGACCATCATTTCCCCCCTGTTAGATAAAACGTGAGATGATGAAGAAAACTCAACTGCAAGATTGTTCAGTACTATGGAACAAGTTCTGACATGTGATTGGAATATCTTCTTAGTTGTTGATGCCCATTTCCAAGAAGTGATCCATCCAGGATGAATTTTTGTTCTTGTAGGACATTTTTCTCTAAAGCATCTCTGTGAAGAATGACTAGTTTTATGACATTGCTTACATGGATGAAGATCAAAATAGTGATCTTTTAGATGGCCAACTCAGTCACAGTGTTGGAATTTGATAACCTATTGGTGTTGTTGTGGAAGAGGAACAGAATATGGAATAGCTAGAGGCGAACTATCATGAATGAATCCAACACTTTGAAACTGAATGGGCTTGGAATTTTCTGGAATATGAAAGGACATGTCCTTTTCATATCCAAGACCAGTTATGTGTTTGTTGTGGAAAAGCTATTCCCAAAGTTTGATGATGGGCATGGAAAGTGAAGACTAAGTTTTTGCATCTGCATGTACAACTATTGCTTTATTGGGTACTAAATTTGAACCAACTGTAGCATTATTCACTTGCTTCTAATGGGTTGCGGTCTCAATGTTCTTAACATAAACATGTTTAGAATGACTCTTCTATTTTAATTCTTCTTGTTGTAGCTAAGATTCGAGTTGCAAAAAAAAATTTCTCTTGTGCATTTTGTAGACAGACTTGAATGTCTGTGAGAGAAACTTTTCTGATTTTTAATGTATCATGAGTGGTAGACAATATGAGAGTTTTGAGGAACTCTAATACTTCATTGATTCTGGCCATTTTTTCTTCAATGTCAGATTTACACCTTAAAAACTGATCACAACTACTACTCAATGCAGAAAAGTAATACCCACTCACAGTACACAACAATATCCTTTATAAATGTGCAACAAATGATCAATGTGCAACCAGCAAGCAGCAATTACAATCCATATAAAATAAGAGTTTACACATGATCAACACTATGTTCTAACAATACAACCGACTAAAATTTTATCCACAAAACAATCATTGTCTTTATACAGCCCACCAATCTCTTACGCAACATTCAAATCAAGGAATCAATGCATATATATGTAGAAAAAGACTATAATGAGTTTTTTTAAATACAATGCCACACTGGGGAAGCAACAATTGTAAATTTTCTTCGATCCTTCAAATACTAGAAAGAGATGTCACAATAGAAATACCAATAGTAAATTTCTCTATTAGATCATCCTCTTTGAGATCAAGAACTTCAGGATCAAATATTGATCCATTGTTGTATACATACTGCATAATCAATCCATAGGAAAATGGTCAAATGCTAAACACACAATTCATGTGGTTTAATTACTGGAAGTTTAATCACAACTTCACATTCAATGTTGGAGGCCTCCTTGGAAGAATTCGACGATAATGATGCATAGACAATGGGAGAGAGCTTACGGTCTTCAATTCAATGTTGCATACATAGTCAACGCTAAACAGAGAGAGGGTACATTGCAGGCTATTGTTTCAATGCTTCAAGTAGCGAGAATGTTTATAATTTCATTGTTGGATGTAGATGGAGGTGGACAACTTCACCATTAATGCTTGATGTTGAAGGATTGGAATCTTCTGCTGCTATAGCTAGCGAACACACTAAAATACCAGAACATCCTAACTCTCTTCATCAAAATATTCAAGCTAAAAGAGTACCATTGTTGGGATCAATATCTACAACATCTACACAATCTCTAGTTCATGAGGTTGAAGAAATAGTGCGACCGAGATTAGTTAGTTCTCTAATAAGGGAATAAGACGAATTTTCAAGATATTTGCCATTGGTTGTCAATATCAGAGCTGCCAAGTCTCTACCAGTAGCACCAAGAACTAATAGAACATCTTCACATCTTCCAACAACCAATCCAAATTGCTCATAGTTTCTTTCGATTTTGTGGTTATCAATCATTACACAACACTATATGCCTGAAATGACTGACTTCAAATTCGCAAGAGACTGTTGAATGATGCATACACAAACTTTGCCATCATCGCAACCCATAACTTTCCATAAATGAGTTATGATCAGAGAACGGGGTGCCTCACATTAGCTCTATGTGGTTCCATGGGAATCCATAGTTTGATGATATACATAAAACAAAGATACGACAACCGACCAATTATAATCACAGAGAATTGCATGGATGATCCGAATAGTGCTTTAATATCCTTGGACAAAGCATTGTAGGACACCAAGGGAATAGATTACCATAGGGACTACCTTTTAAATCTCTAAGTTGCAATCAAGAACGATGGATGCGACGTTGCTTATAGATCAATCATTCTAGCGAAAGAAAATAGAAGTGCTATAAGAGCAAAGCTTTCTGAGCTGGAGGACTGTAAGGGAGAGTACACAACAATAACATTCAAGGGAGAGTACACATTGTAATAAAAAATGGGAAGCGGAAGTGTGTTAGAAAATGGAAAGCGAAGGTGTGCATACAATGCAACATTACAATGACATCAAGTGATATAGGTGGTATGTATGACAAAACATGCAACTGAAGGACCAAACACCCATTTGAATCACTAATCAAACATGCAATAGATCTGAGCAGAGGGATCGAAACCTTAAGTCTGTGCAAATGGTCCATTCATAAGGAAATATCGCAACTTTGAGGGACAAGCCAGATAAATTCGAAATTCCATGCGTGGAATGGATGAATACAAATCTTGATTTTGTCCAAATAATCAATGTCGATATTGAAGGCCCAGCCCAGATTTGATTTGTCGACTTTCGCATTCCACCCAGTTAGGATTGAGCCAGCAATCGATTTTCATCTTAGCATTGAGGCCAACGATGATACATACCTTAGGACTGTGTGTGTTTTCTGCAGCATCAAGCATATGAAGCTAGTGATCTCCACCATTCAATTGTGGGCTCACCCTCTTCTTCTCTATTGGCTTGCTATCAATGTCCAGCCTGTGAAAGGCAGTTGAGCTTGTGATAGTGTACATGGATGGAATATACAACGTCGCAGTGGAGTAGAGGAGTAGCACTCTGATTTATGCGGGTGATTATGAGTGGAAACTGTTAGAGAAGAGTAGAGGAGCAGCGCTCTGATTTATGCAGGTGATTATGAGTAAAAATGGTCAAAGAAGAGTAGAGGAGCAGTGCTTTGATTATATGTGAGTGATTATGAATAAGGGAATCTCTAGTTCGTATGCGGCAGGTCAGAATCTATGAAATATGGCAGACAATGGTTATGCAGAGAGCCCAGAGAGCGCATAAAGGAAAATTATGCACAACCTAGGGAGAGCAGATGGCACAGAGAGCAAATATGGAGGAAAGACTGATACAAGGAGTTAGAAAGGAAAGAATAGTAAAAATATGACCTGTTCATAAAGACCCTAAAACAAATGGCTGAAAGAAATTATGTAGGACAAGAATACACATGCTCTGATACCATGTTAAACACACATTGGCAGCAACATAATCTGGAAGATAAAACATGAGAATATATTTTTATTAACAAATGATATACATTTATAGTACATTATTTGACCATTGGGTTCCACATCCAAAGGTATCTTGGACTCCTTTTGTCTATTCGGCTTCCACACTAACCCATTGAGGATTAGGTGTCCAACAATTTTTAAAAGGGAAAAGCTTTTATTTAAAGTTTTATTTAAATCTTTTTAAAGGTCTTGTACAATTTAAGAGCAGTGCTTCATCGATTTCTTTTTCAAAGGACAATGGTTACTTGGTTTATTTTGAAAATTAGTTCTTTTGAAAATATTTCAAATCAAAAAGGGGATTTTAAGGATTTGAAAAAAAAGTGATTTCTAATTTATTAAAAAAAACGAGTTGTGTTATTTAAAAATAAAATAAAAGGAGCTTATGTGAGTTATCAAAGTGGTTTGTTTGATTTTTGAAAAAGTTTTATTTAAGAAAAAATCATGGCTTATATTTGAATGTTAAAAAAAAAAAAAAAAATATTATATTTTTGAAAGAGGACATTGTTTAAATTGGTTTGGGATATTTTAATTTAAAAAAAAGTTTGTGACATTTTTTATAAAAAAGGTGTTTTCTTGTAGAGAATTTGTAGACTCATCTATTTGTATAAGCTTAGCATCGAAGAATCTATCACGAAAGAGTTTTTATTGTAGGAAGTCACTAAATCTATAAGTCGATTTGCTTGTTAAGTCACATTCGCTCAACATATTGGAAAAACCCAGAGGCTAAGGAGGTCAAAGAGACAAGAGGAAATGTTCGAGATCTTTTTCAAAGATTTAGAAACGAAAAAGAACGCTTTCACATTGAAAGGCATAAAATGATTTGTAGATGAAAACATTTTACCCCTCATTGCAGATGCAAAGTCAAGTTAGGCAAGGAAGCTTGAGCCACCCTTTAGAGGAATTTTAGTGAAAGGGGGAGTAATCCGGTTGAAAATTAATAGTTTGGTGAATCCCAATGTGCTAAGGCACAGGTGAATCATGATTGTGAAGAATTTGAAAAAGCAGCAGAAAATGAGCATGTAGATGCTCATGAACCCCACTGTACACAATCACAAGTAGACTAAGATTTGGTGAATCTAGTAACAGAACTTGTTGATGACAATGTAGTTGAATTTGATGATGCTAAGTTTGATGAAACTTGTTTCCTAATGATGAATGGTTGTAAATTTATCCAACAGAAACATGATATTGACATGATGCTATTTGGTGAGAGAATCCCACTTGAATCTGCAAACCAAGTAGAAAAAACCGTCTTTAAGGCATCTTTATGAAACATAAGTAGTTGAGTTTCAATTCAATGATTTAATTTTGATGTCTCCTATGTACTATATTTATTGATTTGAAATATTAAGAAGAGCATCTGACAAAGAATAAAAAGGTTAGAAAAGAGAAGTAGGCTAAGAAGTAGGAGGGAAAGTATGTGCTAAGACTAAGGTAGAAGCCATGTCACAGAAGCATGGTAAAAGGGACAATGTGGAAGGAGCCACAACCAATGGATGCAACAAAGAGAATCCATTTGAAGTGGGGGGACGGAAGACGACAAGTGACCAATAAAGCATATATATATAGATAAATAGATATATATAAACTCTCCAAATACATAGACCAACAACAAGCCCCAAGGTAAAGAATTAGATAAAGGAGAAAGAAGAGCATGAAGGCAGGTTGAGGAATACAAAGGGAGAAGCACAAGGGAGGCAATATGAGACCGGAGGGCTAAAGAAAGAGAGTAGTTGCAGAAAATGATATTATTCTAAGAGTGGACCAACAATGATGTGCCCAAAGCCTGCCACTAGGAACAAAGAAACAAGCTATGGAAGCGAAAAGGCCTAAGCGCAAGGGCTTCTAGGAGTCTTCTTGACCTGCGGGACATATTTAAGAGAAAAATAAATTGAAAACTATACAAAATATGAAAGTTCTGATCTGTGTTCCAGTGCCATGGAGCAAGAGAAGGAATGAGCATAGAGGAACAATTTTGGGCAAAGCAACAAGTGAAACTACCGCATACCTCTGCTAGCAAGACTCTTGGGTTGGACTGGTCAACATCTACTATGGAAATAGGCTCAGTAAGAACAAAAATGCTTATAGTTGTAGCTAAAACAACCCACTTCACACGAGTGAAAGCCCAACTAACACACTAGACCATGAGCATGAGATACGACTAGGAGTTAAGCCAAGTTAGAAAGACGACAACCTGCCCCTGTGTTGTCTATTTAAACACCCCATATGGGGTCGACCAAATTTTTTTCATTAAGTTACAGAGCAGATATATACATGAAGATATTCTCACTAAGATACTTATGGGTGAAGACTTATAGTTAACTTACGAGTGTAATGTTAAACAAGTTAAAATAATAATTTTTCATGTAAATGACATAGTTATATCAACAATATAAATTTGATGTCCATCTTACTTGTCAATACTCATTTAAATCCTTTTATGGCAGTTTCTTTTTGGTCATGAAATGAATAAAAAATAATTAGCGTTGTTAAATTTTATGAAAATATATAATATCTTAAAATGGAGGTAACCACTTTTATTATACAATAAAAATTTAAATTAGATGTTACTTGAAATAATCCATTAAAAGAAATCAAGGACTAATCTTACGATTTTGTAAATAAATCCACGTAAATCTTTGAGAATAAAAGAAGATACAAATTGGGTGAACATAGTTTCCTAGTAAACACATTTTAAAACATAAAATTAAATCTGACTTCGCTAACGGTCTCTCAAGGATTCAGAATTTACATCATTTGATTTCATATAATGTTGGCATTTAAATGGTAATAACAGATTTTGAAACTGCCAATATTTATCAATGAAATGTGGAAATAGCAGGTAAGATTTAACCGTTGTAAATTGCGTACGTGGCACTGACAGTTAGTCCTCCATAGGAACAGCATTAACTTTTGGACTAGCCAGAAAAAATAAATCTAACTTAGACCAAATATTTTTTATAACGATTGAAATACAAAAACATTTCCACATGTAACTTTCGGTGTCAATCTCATTAGCAGACAAATATCAGACTGAAAAAAGTTGACTTTTCTGCCTGTAACTTTCTATATCACCACAGTAGCATATAAGTTTCATATTCTGAAAATTCACTAGCCTAGCTAACATTGGAAGATGACTGATTTAAAACTAACTTCAAGTTGACTTTTCTGCATGTAACTTTCTATATCACCACAGTAGCATATAAGTTTCATATTCTGAAAATTCACTAGCCTAGATAACATTGCAAGATGACTGATTTAAAACTAACTTAGTGACAAACCCTCCGTTACATAAATTATATTTTTAAAATTACAATTGATACAATTTATTTGAGAAAAGCTTCCATTTACAATCAATTAAAATTAAATATAAAAGAGAAAATAAGGTCTCTGTTACATAAACCATATTTTTTAAATTATAATCAATACAATTTATTTGAGAAAAACCTCTATTTACAATCAATTAAAATTAAATACAAATGAGAAAATAAAAATTATACATTTATAATGGTTAGAAACTTCCATCATGCTATTTCAATATTCAAATCACAATAAAGTTTTATTGATCGAAGTTCATTTCTATTATCAATCCGTAACCATTTGATTTAAAAAATTCTTTATTTTTCGAAATGAACCTTTTGAAATATAGTACTACAATTTATTTGGAAAAAGCCTCCATTTTGCAGTCAATTAAAATTAAATAAAAAGAGAAAATAAAATTATAGATTTATAGCGGTTAGAAACTTCCATCCTCACATTTCAATATTCAAATCACAATAATGTTTTATTAATCAAAGTTCATTTCTATTATCAATCTGTAACCATTTTATTTAAAAAATTCTTTCATTTTTCAAAATGAACCTTTTGAAATATGGTAAGTGATTGATATTTTTCCTTTTAAAATAAAATTCAATATTTTTATTATTAATAGTTAATAAAATGAATCTTATTTAGTTACGTAAAAAGTTAAGAAGAAAATAAAAACCTTCTATTAAAATATAGATATTGAGTTATCTCATCTGTTTGTATATATTTATTTTATAAGTTTCCATCTTACTTTTTTAGTATAAGTATACTTTTTATTTTATATTTATATATATAAATAAATAAATAGTTCAATTAGACTTTAGATAATCTTAATCAAGAGCAGGATATGTTACTATTTATAAATTTTTCAATTTATGGATATTTCAATCAAATGTCTTCTAAAAAAGTAATAGTGAACCTATCTTTTACTATTTGTAAGAAGGAACTGAAAGCATATTTGTTTTTGTGAGTTTGTATATTGAAAATTTATTATATATGGGTAGTTGTTCTAAGGTGAATGATTGATTCTAAATTGACATGATGAATTAATTTGAAATGATTGATTTACACCTAATGTAAAGAAGGTTTGTTATAGTGAGGATGAAATTTTCATTTAGCAAACAAGTCAGGCAAAATATATGTTGAAGAAGTTTGATATGGATGATTGTAAATCAATCACTAGCATAATTTCTCATGGGGTTCTGTTGTGTGGAGAGGATGGTGCTATGTATTGTTGGAAATTTGGTATTTCTAAATCACACAAGAACTAATATCCTTTATTTAGTTTCTCTGGTCTGAATGTATATGAAAGTCTATTTAAAATTTATCTGAAGGTATCTAAGTAAAAGGAACTATAAATTTTGATATTCATTACTACACTTGTAATAGGTTTGAACTTGTTAGTTTTAGTGATTCTAATTAGGAAAGTACTTTGGATTATAAAGTGTACATTTCATGATTGTTTTTCCCAGTTCTATTACACGTAACTGAAGCAAGAAAACTAAACTTTCTCTTTATTCCATATTCTCTTTCACCATTAAAAACAAAGTGTATTACAATATGTAAAAGAAATTGAAAGAAAAAAATTCCACATATAGTCTTTTTTTTTTAAACATGAGTGAAATCAAATTTTCCTTTTTAATTTGATACATCACTTCAACAAAAATTTAGTTTAAAACAAATATACTCAAATGAAATACTTCAACGCTCAAAAACAACTTATAGATTTCTAAATATTAAAACTGTGTACTTTTTTAATACTTTTATGCATAGTTCAACATTCAATTAAAACTTATAAATATCCTAGTGTTTAAACTATATATTTTTTTACACTTTTATGACTCTTTTAGCATCAAAGAAAAAACATATAATTTTTACACTTTTATAAGTCGTTTTTAAATTAAAAGAAAGTATAAGTCGTTTTTAAATTAAAGGAAAGTATATTGATAATTCATACATGAGTTTTGCTCTTCCATACAGGTATCTTTTACAATTTCTCCACCTTTCTGCTATTAACTCTTCTATGATTTCGTTCACATAAATACCTGTTTCCATATTAAATAACATTTTTAATGGTCAAATATAAGGAAAATAAGACTTTTAGTATTATAGAGGCTGCACCTTTTATTTTATTTTAGTAGGGTTTTTTAGCGCTCTTCTTTGTGACCTGAAAAATATCGTGCAGTGATAAAAGAATACATAATTTTATTTTTGAGAAATTCGCTTGAAAATTTGGATATGATTTTATATTTCATAGTTATTTATTGATAATATTAAAATTTACAGGTACCCTTTTTATTAGTATTATATTCTTGTTTTTTCTTACATGAGAGGAAATGTCTAAGCTTTACTTTCAGAGTTTTCATACCTATCATATAAGCTACTCAGTTCACGCATCCATGACAACGCAAGGTTTTGAAAAATCTAAAAGATGCTACAATAATTAAATCTTTCAATTTTCTTAACATCTTAAGAACTATAGTGCATTATCATAACTCTCTCAATTCTCTTATAAACTATAACGTAACTTTTTTACGATACACTTATTTTATTATTTCCTTTAATTAAAAGGTGAATTAAATTGTGCTGTGAGTAAAACTATAATCAAGATCCTTTCCTCACGTGAATCATGCTGACCGCCTTCTAATTTTTTTATTAAATTAGTCATAACACATCTCTTTCTTTATCTCTTATTGAAATCTCACATGGTTTGTGCCGAGAAGAACGCGAGATATGTTAGAGTGGCTCACTCAACCACCCAGAAATAAAGGAAACTGAAATGTTAATCAATACAGAGGGATAGCCCAACTCATGTTTACTAAATTCCTGAGATGCACCGCCTTACATTTCAGTTCGGGAAGTTTTCTCTAATTGTTTGTATTTAAAAGAATGCATTTATTTTTTCTTATAACAACATAAATTTTTGCTTTGTTTTTAATACTGAAAACATTATCTGCAGCATCTAAAAATTATGGGTTCATTCTTGGATGAAAACCTGGACCTATAAAAGGCGCTAAGAGAGAAGAGACGGAGAAGGAAAAGAATCAGAATGAAAGAATTCTAAGACAACATAATATATCATGTCCACTGAAACATTAAATGTACATGTCCACCAAAAGAATACATGTAGATTGTGTCCATCGAAACAAGATAGCACTAGTCTGAAGAAAAATTTATTATATAGATAACTTCTACCAGGAAGAGGCTACCTGGCTTTTCTTTCATGAAGTAAATTAGATTATTGAACTGATGACCTACGTGATCACGATTTCCTGCAGATTAATGCCGGTAACTCTCCGTTTCTTTCCGACAATCGTTTTATGTTCTTGTTCAGTTCAATCACGTAATCTTTTGTTTGAAGAAGCACAGTATCTCTGCCTGCATTCTATTTCAGACAATAACTAACAGCTTCAAGAACCAACAGATTCATTAGCATACAATGCTTTATCTCAACAAGAAAAATATTTGTGAAGGGACAACAGGAAGAAGGATTCAAAAGCCCTATTTTATATTTTCCAAGCAGTTCATAAAAGTATTTTCTCAAGGGTTGCAACAGCAACTAAGTCCAAGCAAGCCCTATTTTATATCTTCCAAGTAGTTCATAAAAATATTTTCTCAAGGGTTGCATTAACAAAGAAGTCCAAGCAAGCATGAGACACCCTCCACAGAACCTACCAAGGCATGGCAAAAGTCAAGACAACAAAGCTGCAAATGTTGAGGAAACATTTTCAAACACTTTGTATGAAAGAGTCTTAGAACATAGACTCATTTTTTACACATGTAAGTGGGTTGGTTACTCAAATCAGGTCTCATGGTAAGAAACTTCAGGAAAAAAGAATAGTTGATAAAGTTTTAAGAAGTTTGCCAGGAAAGTTTGAGGTCATTGTTGTGGCCATAGAAAAGACAAAGGATCTCTCACAATTCTCAGTGGATGAGCTTAATGCATCTCTGATTTATCATGAACATAAAATGAATAGAGTAGCAAGCTTCTCATTGGAGGATGCTTTCAAGACACAAGTATCTTTTGGTCAAGGTTGAGGCAGAGGAAAATCATATGCTAGAGGAAGAGGAAGATGAGGAAGATCATATGCTAGAGGAAGAGGAAGATGAGGAAGATCATATGCTAGAGGAAGAGCAAGATGACCACACAGAGGTGGAAGAAGAAGCCCTTCAAGCTCAAATGGAAGAGGCAGTAATCAAAATCCAAGTCAATGCCCAAGCTAAAATAAAGCACAAGGTCAGAGGTATGATAAATCTCAAATTCAATGTCATTAATGTAAAAAGTATGGTCATTATACAAATGAATGTAGAAAGAAGCAATATGACATTACTTACAATCCAAGTATAAATTTCACAAGAGAAAATCATAACTATGATAGCACATTTTTAGCTTGTAATGTAGCACAAGAAAAACAAAGTGATATATGGAATCTAGATTCAGGGTGTAGCAACCACATGATAGGAAACATAAAAATGTTTTTTGATCTAGATGAAAGTGTGAAATATGAAGTGACATTAGGGACTGATAGCAAAGTGTTTGTCATGGGAAAAGGAAGAGTTAATATCTTAACAAAGGAGGGGGAGAAGAAATACATCTCAGATGTTTACTTTGTTCCCGGTCTGAAACATAATCTCATGAGCGTTTGACAACTCATGCAGAAAGGCTACAATGTCTTCTTCAAAATAATGTGTGCACAATTTTAGATAGGCCTCCAAGCAGACAGTTGGTTGCAAAAGTTCAGATGACAAACAATAGAATTCTTCCCCTAAACATAATATCAGATCTGCAGAAAAAAGGTGCACACGTACAACTATTTATGAACTCACAAGAAGATGGAAAAAAAGAAGCAATTATTACACAAGTAAACTTTCAAGCAGAGATAAAATAGGAAAACTGGTTACGGCACTTGAGATTTGGACATCTCAACTTTGGAGGTTTGAATTTGCTACATAAGAAAGATATGGTGAGGCAACTGCCAATCATAGAAAAACCAGAAAGCATATCTAAAGGATGTATCTTGTGCAAGCAACATAGAGAGACATTTCTAGTAGGAAATGAGTGAGGGAAAAAGCACCTTTAGAGATTGTCCACTCAGATAGATTTATCTGGACCATTGTAGACACCATCAATCGGCGGCAGTCACTATGTATTGACCTTCATAGATGACTATACAAGGAAGACATGGGTCTTTCTCTTAAAACAGAAAAGTGAATTGTTTGAAGGCCTTCGGGAATACAAGGCTCTTGTTGAAAAGTGAATTGGACACTACGTCAAAGTCCTTAGGATTGACAGAAGTGGAGAATACATCTCAAATGACTTCAATTTTGTAGGGAGCATGGAATTCACAAGCAATTTACAACAAAATATACACTGCAGCAAAATGGTGTGGTAGAAAGGAAGAATATGACCATTATGGAGATGGAAAGGAGTATGTTGAAGGAAAAGTATGAATAAATGTCCAATCAAGAGCATACAGAACATTGTTCTTGAAGAGGCATGGAGTGGAAGAAAGCAAAATGTCATTCACATGAGAGTTTTTGCATGTGTCGCATATGCACATGTCCCGCATGAGTAAAATAAGAAGTTAGATAGCAAGGGGAAGTAATGTATATTTGTTGGATACAGTGAGGAATCCAAGGCATACAAACTCTACAATCCATCAACCAAGAAGGTCATAATCAGTAGAGATGTGTAGTTCATACAAGATGAAGCATGGAATGGAAGTTTACAAAAGACAATCAATGTCAAAGCATGTATACCACATGAAAACAGAGAGGAATTAACAGCAACAAGTAATTCCTCAACATTGACTCCCGCAACTCCTATTCAAGTGCAGCAAAGCAGACAACAAGCAATGCCATCAACAAATAATAGCACAATTTCATGAATCAAATAAAGTACTTCTTCAAGCACACCGCGAAGCGCGACAGCAAGTGACATGTCAAGCCCATCTTCAACAAGCACAAGAAGACCAAAGTTCAAAAAATTAAATGAAATTTATGAGTAAGGTAAATTTGATAGTGGCGTAGGTCCAAATTCCTTATTTGTATTATTTTGTCATGCAGATGACCCAATTCACTTTGAAGATGTAGTCAAAGAAGAAAAATTGGTTGTGGCAATCGAGGAAGAAATAGAAGCAATAGAAAGGAACGACACATGGGAGTTAGTGAGCCTTCCCAAAGGAAAAAATGCTATTGGAGTGAAGTGGGTCTATAAGACCAAAAGCAACATTGAGGGAAAGATTGAAAGGCACAAAGCAAGGCTGGTTGTCAAAGGATATATGCAGTAGCATGGAAGAGATTACGCGGAGACATTCGCGCCAGTCGTGCGGATGGAGATAGTGCGTACAGTTGTGGCGATTGCCACGCAACACAAATGGAGAGTCTATCAAATGGACGTAAAATCAAAGTTCTTGAATGGAGTGTTGAAAGAGAAAGTGTATGTCGCGCAACCGGTTGTTTACGAGATTGAATTCCAAGAAGACAAAGTATATCAGTTGAGGAAAGCTCTTTATGGGTTGAAACAAGCACTGCGCGCATGGTACAACAGGATAGATGCTTACTTATTAGATAATGGTTTTGACAAATGTGACGGTAAACCTACTCTCTACATCAAAGAGAGTGAAAGTAAGATTCTCATTGTCGTCTTATATGTAGATGATTTGATTTTTTTAAGCAGTGATGATTTCCTTATCATTGATTTCAAACAAGTCATGAAGAGTGAATTTGAAATGATTGACTTGGGATTGTTAAAATATTTTTTGGGCATATAAGTGAAGCAAACAGAAAATAACATTTTTATCTCAAGCAAAGTATGTGGCAGAAATTTGGGAGAGGTTTAAAATGCAGAAGAACAAGTCTGCAACAACTCCAACTGTCATAAGGTTGAAGTTGAGCAAAGAAGATTGCAGCAGTGATGTCAATCCAACATTATACAAAAGTATGATAGGCAGCGTGACGTATTTGACCGCCACTAAGCCGGATATAATGTATGCAGTAATTTTGGGTTTCAAGGGTCATGGAGACACCGAAGGAGACACATTTTCATTGGCAAGTGACAAAAAGGATTCTGAATTATGTCAATGGAAAAAACAGTATGGCATTTTCTACACAACCACAAGTGATTTCAAGTTGGTTGGTTACATTGACAGTAATTGGGCAGGCAATTTCAATGAAAGAAAGAGCACATCAGGATATGTTTTTCATTTTTGTTCTGGAGCCATTTCATGGGTCTCCAAGAAGCAACCAATAGTGTCACTGTCAACAGCAAAAGCTGAATATGTCATAGCAATAGCAGCAATGTGTCCGGGAATTTGGATGAGAAGGATGTTGAGGGATCTTCATCATGACCAAGAGGGTGCGAAAACTATTGTATGCAACAACGACTCATCAATTGCATTGTCAAAGAATTATGTCTTCCACAAGAGGACCAAGAATATTGATGCTAAATATCATTTTATTAGAGAGTTGATTAACAATAATGAAATTCTGTTGGAGCACTGTGGGTTATAGGAACAATTTGCTGACATCTTCACAAAGCCATTGGCATGTGAAAGTTTTGTTTATCTCAGAAACTATTTGGGAATTGTAAATGGCGACAATTGTGATTAAGGGGGAGTGTTGGAAATAATAATCCCAACCACCGCAATAAACAGCCTAACAACAACGATACTTCTTGGATGTATTTTTGCAGGTTGTATCTGTGTTTGAAGATGGAAGGCGTGAAGTGAGACGAGAACCATTGTGAAACACATGAAAGAATTTAAAGCAGTAAATGTACTTTGGTAAATAGATACGAACAAGCATTTATTTATCAAATATTGACCACACTCCAAAAACACCTAAGCTATTCTCATCACACTCAACAACATCATATTAATTTTGTTTTGTCATGAATTAAATGTAAAATTGTATGTTGAGTTATATATGAATGTAAAAGTCATTTTGTAATAAGTTAAAGAATAAAAAGTTAGAGAAAAAAAAAAGCCCAAGTATGTGGGGGAGAAAATGGTGAAACAAATTTTGGTGGGCACAACAGTGTTGTTTTAATGTGGGCACAACAGTGTTGTTTTAATGTGTGTTATTCCGCTTAAAATTTTAGTTTTTAAGTAATGAACGAATAGCAACCTCATATAAATGTATTTTCATGTTTTCGAATATAATAGTCAGTTTTTATTTTGTTACTCCAAACCTACTTTGTCATTTTTGTTGTAAGTAAATATAATTCATAAAAGCTGGCAAAATACCCGAAATCCAAGTCTGTGAAAAAACTTCCCCGTAGCGGAAGCTAGCTGCCCGAAAGTCAAAGACCTCTCGCCTCCATGAAAATTAAATTTACCAAATATTTGTAACAATGGGCACTAATCGCGTTAAGCAGAGCACACATCACTCGTGTTCTCGCCTCTTTCTTGCTGCTACAACATGGTGGATAGCAAGCTTGTTGTAATTACAGCTTATGACCACGCTCTGATCGCCACAATTATTGTCATTCAAAGGAGTTTGTGGTTGTTGATGTCATTCACAAAACGGATATAGCGCTTCTGCAAAGACGAGTAATTTTTTGGTTTGCAGTAACGTGGTAAATCGGGGTTTACAGCCTTCCATTCCACAAACGCGCTGTCATTTTTCTTACCAAAAGATAAACCTAAATCCTTCCAGTTATCGTCGATCCCTTCTGTGGAATGTAAACCAATAGTTTCCTCCTGTTGCAGGGAGGGTTGTCTGTTATTAATGGCAATCTGACATTGAGGAAGGGGATCCGACGAAACGAGATCAATAGAGTACAGAGGGAAAGAGGCGCAGGGATAATCGGTAGCAACAGATTCGAGTAAATCTGGTTAGCAGTGGGGCAGGGGCTGGAGAATGTCAAGTTCACAAACGTTGTAATCATCAATTATGCGGCGATCTATAGCTTCCAGAGAAGTTGTATAGATGCCATCTAATAACAATTTTGGACAACACGTTCGAGAGGACGTCCTATCTACAAGTTATTAGATCTGGTCTTTGTTTATTACATTATGAGCATGTCCAGAGAAAATTTATGATAAAATGTTTGGATGGAAAATTCTATAATTAGCTCAATAAGTTCCGATGGTGGTGAGGATGGACTTACAGGTGGGTTGAGTAAGAGCAAGAAACGATCCGCGACTACTTTATTCCTTATTACCAAATACTTGTCGAAGATCTACTCTGGTGAAACCTAGATAAACCAGATGCAGAGTTAACCAGATGAGCGGACAACGGAGAACAACAAATAGAGAATCTCCAAAGAGATGCAGAGTTAACCAGAGTTTTTCTCAGAAGAGTTAACCAGAGTTTTTTTCAGAATAGACAAATAAAGGTTGCGTGTCCATGTTGTATATAATAGAGACACTCAACTCTGCGCGTGGTCGTGATTTTGAGTTTTCTAATAGCCAATAATTTCATAGGGATACATCTGCAATTTTCATTGACCGGGTGATAGAGGGTGCTGATGTTATGGCAATTGGGAAAAAGGTCAGTTACATAAATAAGCAATCAAAGAAATTAAACCCTAATTTGTTGTGTTACTGAGTTTTTAAAGGTTTGTTATTTATCGGGGAATTTTCCTTTGAGGAAAAGATTTTGATTCCTGGAAGGTTGTCAGGCTACCTCTTTGGGTTGTTTGGGTTGTTGGCACGTGCTACTTCATTATATATGTTTATACTTATTGCAGCAAATATTCCAGAATCAGACAGAGGAGTGAGGAGCGTTTTACAGAATGAGATCAAAAAATTGATGTCAGAATTTTAAAATATTCTAACAAAGACATAATTAAACATAATTTTTTATTTCTATTTCAACTAATAAAAATTAACCTCATTTTCCAAAATATTCACTTTAAAATTAAACATAATTTCAGAAACTTTGACATACTAATTTGTCCCACTTAAAAAAAACAAGATAATTCTGCCTAACCATCCCCAAGTTAAAATCATTTTACACACTGTTTATACTATTTCGATTTTGAGTTCTCGTTTTCTTTTTCGATGGGACATTCGATGCTTAGCTTTATATATCGACCACTTTTTTGTATTTGTGGTGATAATTTCAGACGAAACTTCTCGATTGCGACTTTCCATCATTGACCAGAGACGATTCGGATATTTCCACCATTTGAAAAAAGTTATCTCCATGATGTATGCAATTTTACGAATCCACTCAATTGTGAATGTTATACGAACATTTCCACTCTACTAACAACAGCCCACCCCCCATAGCTAGTGCGGTTAGCAATTCTTATTTCTTTTTTAACCGCGATGAGTTTAATTACAATACGGGGCAGAGCATTTCTGGAAATGCAGTGAGAATATGGGCAAAGCATTTCTGAAAATGTAGTGAAAGAAATTATACACATATTTATACATGCAAAAGTCTCAAGATAGGAATTCTATCCTAGACCTAAAGTAGTCTGGTTGAGAAATTCTCCCAACCACACACTAAACTAGGAGAAACTATATTCTAGCTAATTCCTATTATGTAGGAACAAACTCCTCAAATGAAGAATTACAACTATAGACAAGTAGGAATTAATTATTTTTAACTCCCCCCTTAATGACGACTTGTCATGATAGTGATTCACAAAGTCTAGTTATGGTCAAACCGCATATATGTACCTGCAAATCCACCACCATTAGGTGAATTGCATGTGTAGAACTTTCAAAAACAAAGAGAGATCAGTGCCATTCTAAGCCAACTATTCATGTTCAAATAACAATCGCAAACAGTGGCGTTGATTGCGCCTTTCGATGCAACTGTCAACCGGAAAAGTGCGCCGACCCTCTTGTGCTCAGACACACCAATATCTGAGACAGTGAGCCAGGTGTTACTGCAGTCCACCTCCTCCTACGAGCAAAAAGCTCTCATGTACACGTTAGCGACTCAGGCAATATGCCACCACTGGGCAAGTCCGATCTACCACCACCGGTCAAATCCTGAACTTAAATGTGCCACCTCCGGGCAAATCCTGTGACCACTAAGGCTCTATGGATGGTTTCTAGCTCACCACCAACCAGCCACAAAGGCAATCCATTACAAAGTGGTTTTAAGATCACCACGAACTTTCAAATACCTTTAAAAGGCTTACTTTTCATACTTCAACATTTTGGAGTTTCTGGGTACATACAATGACCATTACAACAACTAGACTTGTTTATAACATGCTAGGGAGTCTATTACATTAACTCAAACAAACATCTACTTTGTTCTCCACTATAAACGTTGTTGCTGCTCCTTTATCTCATTTGTGAGGGGTCCGTTGATAAAGAAATCGGAACATAGGCACTCACAACGAGACGAAGAGAACACAATTTTCCCTTCAAGAATAGTAATCCAGGACTCCACGGTCCAATCCTCCATCGGTATCCAATTCTCCTGGCATCGCAACATAATACCACTTCCCCTACTCACAGTATCAAATCTAGTCACTCCTCTCAAGCATGCCTCCTCATGCTTGTTAACAATTTGCAACACGATCACGATCATCCTCCAATCTCTAATGTAGCTCCAATTGATGCCGTTTTCACTGTCATGTGTTCATCATTGCCTGCAAATTTGCTTAGTGGTGGAATGACCAGTTCCAACTCACACTCAAAATTGTGATAATAGTTGGTCATACTATTGTCACTTAAATTACAGCTAGTTCCATTGTCATGACAGTTAAAAAATATATTGCAACATCATCAGAGAATTAAAAAAATACATTTCGACAATAGCATAAAATTCTCTATATATCGAGCAACTCCAGCATGGCCGCTCAGGGCCTTCCAGGCATACAGATTTTGACACTGTCCATCTCTAAATTACCAGATCTTTGATGTTCGACCTGGAGCGCCATCGCAATTTTTGAACCACCATTACCAGATCTGCTGACTGCTCAGCATCACCACCGGCTCCCAACGATCTAACTTCTTTGAGTGATCTACCTTAACAGTCTCCTCTAATCGGCCTCCCAACAGACTCAGCCCTGATCCGTCAAACAACATCTAGTGATCACGCAGTAGTAGCGACCCAGTGATTAACAACAACAATCCACTAATCAAGCACTCAAACAGATTCTAATTTCTCTATCTCTGCAATCTGATAAATTTTGAAGCCTCAGTGCAACACTGAACACTATTCCAGCTCTAAAGACTTTGTCATTCCTCGTATTCAAGCTCAATCCAAAATCCCGGAACTCGATTCTAATCGTTGTTTGCTACCTCCTCCAGCTACAGACAACATATCCCCCTTGGGATGGCACTGCTATGATAGAGCGGATTCCATTTCCGCTATTGATTATGTTCATAATCTACCATGTAAGAATGTGCTCCACATCTTGGCACAAGAAATCTTGGAAGTTTACAGGACCAGATGCTTCACTCCAAAAAATATTGGAAGAACCTTATAACCAGAGAGCGCTTGAAGACCTATAATATTACCTCGACATTCAAGAAAATTAGAGGCTAGAATAGAGGCAACATGCTTAATCCAGAGCGGGCATGTGCCTCAGATCCCTTGTTGCAAATCTATCGATTTCAACCAACTCTTGGTCAAATTTCTTGATCGAAAATCTGGGTAATGGCAAGGATCTTGGACTTGGAGAATTCATGAACGCTGGCTTCACTACACCAATTTAAAAAAA
>APFE030792766.1:0-11709 GCA_000404065.3 Pinus taeda
AAGTCCCAAAGTCTGAGAATTGCTAAGCTCATGCTACAAGAGGCCTTGTTCATCCCCATAAGGCTATATCTTTAAGGAGGAGATCTTTGTCCAAGTAACCAAGGAGAGAGAGGCTTTTTCTCTATCCCTAACAAGCTTTACAAGGCGTGTGTTGCTGATCACCCAGCCAAAGGAGGATTTGACGTCAAAACTTGGTTGTATTCTTCTTTGTTTATCAATAATAATAGACGACTATCATTATGGTTCCACTCTTATTGTCTTTATAATGATGTTTGAGTTGTATCCCTTCTGACTGATACATAGTTGCATATCTTGGATTTTATGCTTGTATTTGTGTTGTTCTTTGCATGTGAAGGTGTTTGTTCACGAGGATCATGAGGATTGTGACCCGCTCAAGCGAAAGAACGGGAGCGACGACTCTTCTACAAATACTAGCGTTGGATTCGAGGTAGGCCCTCATCATTAGTCTTTACTTTTTGCAATTAGGAACCTACGTGTTAGCGTTGTTTGATTGTTGCTAGACCCCATTTAGGCTTGTGGGATCGCCTTTGTCCATAGAGGGGCTTTACCTACACAAAAATTTGGCGACTTCGCTAGGGAGTTGGCTTTTTGCCTTGTGGTTTGTTTTGTCTTGTTGTTTGATTTGTAAACTTTAGACGGAGCCTGAAGTCTGCCAAGATAGCCTTCGAAACGCTATTGCCTTGCATTAGCAAAGTAGATCAACGCCACTTCAGTCCATCTCCAGTTTGGTTTACGAACTAAACGGCTTGGAACTTGCTTTGTTTCTTGGTTATTTCCTTGGATTCTCCTGCTTGATTAGCTTTCTGGATTGAATGCCTGTGTTGCTTCTTGCCTCTTGGTGTACTTAGGTATTGTTAATTTGGCCTTTTTGTTTTTATTTTTCCATAGAAAACTAGGTTGGCGTTAGTTTATAGTGTGACAGTCACGCCAGTTGGCGCAAGTTGCACATTTACAACCCGGGCCAATTCCTGAAAGGCGCTTGTTGCAACCTGACAGTCGCGCCAGGCCTGTAAACTTTTGAAGTTTGCTTGGCAATGAACTTTTTGAGCTTGGGTTTTGTCCTAGGTACCTTTTTCAGACTACTTGAGTGTGTTGGAGTGTGATTTGACTGGCTTTGATCATTACCCTTTGGGTGTTTGTTTTTTTTCTATCGATTTCACATTTCTAGCCCTAGGACATCTAGTGGCTTTGTGTATCGAGCCTTCCTCAGGTGTTTTGATCTTTTTGTGGTCCAGTCGACTCTTTATTTGCTCCCTTACACTTGTTTGGTATTTGTGAATCATTTTGTTGCGTTATTTGAGTGATTTGCTTTGTCTTCACTTGAATTACGCTTCTTCTCACTTTGAGCCTAGATCACACGGCTCATTGTTGTCTTTGGGATCTTTCTTGTTCTTTGGATGTTTGATTTGTGATTTGAGGAACTAAATAGAATTTGTTTGTGTTATTTCTCAAAGTTGTTTAGTGCATTTTGCCATCATCGAAAAGAAAAATCTCTTTTGCTTTGAATTAGCTAATGAAAATTAGAACTTTTCATTTCGATTAGTGATTAAGTGATCTTAAAGAAAAGATTGTTGATTTGCATTCGCTGCATTAGGGAAGCTCTTTGTTGTTTTGTGATCATTTTGTTTGCATGAAAGCTCTCCAACTGTCTCATAACTAGCATTCATCGAATGAAATGACATGTTTTGGCATATAGAGTTCATTTAGGGAATTTCGAGAGATTACATACGGTAGGACCTGAAAACCGAAACCTAATACAAGATCAACTTTAAAATAAACCGAATGAATCTAACAACACATTGGAACATAACACTCACATTCTATAGGTCTAGGCTAGAGACGTGCTCCGGTGTCGTTAAACCTAGAAACTTTTGTTTCCACTCAAGGTTGGGTGATTCCTCCTTTTGTGACTCAACTGTGGTCTAGTACGGACTTGTGCTCCCACGTACCGTCGAGTATATGGGAAGACCCACTAGGTTATCATCCTTATCCACAAGAAGCCATGTATGCGTCTATAGCCCGTAACGCACCGAACACAGCATTCGGGAAGATTGACTGCCGTACGGAAAGTCCTTGGTTTTCATATGATTGCTAAGGTGTATATGCAGTTTTACGGATTGTCTGGTAAACCCCTTGCCTAGTTCTCCAGAGTAGTCACTTTTTGATAAAGAAAAGGCTCATCTGAGCACTTGTCACTTCAGGCTCATTAAACATTCGAAGGCGACTAGAATCATCTTTTTGTCCTTTTCTCAACTCTTTAAAGATGAAAAGGTCAAGTTATGTCCTTGTATCTTAAAATTTATTTGCCCGCGATCACATGCCCTGTTAGATTTTGTTTGTTGGCTATTTGATCGTGTGCCTTGACTCTTTTTCAAGCCTCGTGTGTGATTTTCAGTTTTTTATGGCAACTTTTCCAGAGTTCACCAACCCAAGAATCCCCTCTGAAGGGAATCCTGGTCATTTTCCTCCTTTTGGGAATGTTGGTGCTCCTTACATGGAAATGTTGTCCCTTCCTGGGTTAACTGTTGGGTTACCTGTTTGGTTGTTCTCAACCTCTGTGGTCCCTAATGTCTCAACTACTGGTCAATCAGTTCCTCCACCTAAACAACATCACGTTGATTCCAAGGTGGACCTCTCCCCTTCTTTGCCCGTTTCTACGTCCTCATCTTCTACTTCGCCTGGTGAAAGTCTGGATTCAAGTAACCAGGTGGCTAAGAAGAAGAAGAAGAAGACAAAGAAGAAGAAGTCTCATAAGCGAGAGGTTAAAAATGTAGCTACTGCTCTGAGTACATCTCAGGTCGGGCCACCTTCCACTCCTCCACGGAAGGTCAAGTTTCCTTGTAAATTGTGCAAGGATGACCATCTTCTTCGTGATTTTCCTGGCCTTCCCAGGATCTTAGAAGTATGGTCTCGCGATCCGGCCTGCCCCTCATCGTCCTCTGAAGATCATGGCGATCCTAACCTACCAACTGGCAATAGTGCGAAGAACGGGAAGATTCGATTCCCCTGTAGACTATGTGAAGGAAACCATCTCCTTCACCTTTGTCCACTCATGGATAAAGCTTCCGCTGTTTTGGGAAGTCTTACAGCTTCTTCACCCCAGCTTCCCATTGGTTATCAGAGGCTCTCTTCAGATCCTCTCCCTGTCGACAAAGAGATTGCTTTAGATCCTTCTCTTGTCCATCCTCCTCTTTCCGAACCTGGCTGTGATAAGCTTGTTTGGGACCAACCATTGGTCGGAGAGAGTGTCAACTTGGGTTCACCACCTGTTGATCACTCTGTTCCGGAAGAGTGTCATGCTTATGTTCTTCTCATCTCGTCAGATTCTCCTGAGTCCAAAAACAACTCTCCTATCCCGGCTGATCCCGAGAGTCCTTCTTCGGAGCAAGGGGGCAATCATACGATTCCCCCACCAAGTAGTTCAGTCATTTCCTTCGATTGGAGTCATTTGACTGCCTGCTGCCTTCCATCCCATGTGCCTTTCCAGATTACAGTACATGCCTATGATACGACAGTACATGGCACTGTTTTAGATGAGGGTGCATCTGTCAGTCTTATGCCTTCTACTACTTGGCAAGCTTTGGGCTCCCCACATCTTGTGCCTGTCGCACAAAACCTGATGGCATTTGACGGAGGAACCAGTCAACCATTAGGGATCCTTCCAAAGTTCCCTATTACTTTGGGAGGCAAAACCGTCTATATAGACGTATTGGTTACCCAAAGTGCTTTAGATTTTAGTCTTCTCCTTGGTCGTGACTATGTTTATGCCATGGGGGCCCTTGTCTCTTCACTTTTCCGTGTGGTTTGCTTTCCACACGATGGAAGGATCGTGACTATAGACCAATTATCGTTCTTTAGTCCCCCGATGCCTCCTGCGTAGTTGTCATCCCCTTCTGGTTTTTATCCACCGGTTGTATCTGCCGCACCGCAGGTCAACTACGTGGCTACTTATCCCATGCCTGTATCTAGTGATGTTGCCGTCGTGCATAATGTCCTGGGGGCATTGGGTCCTGACTTCCAAGATGTTATCCTTCCACCGGGAGTGGCACTCTTGGAAGCAACGACTTCCTGTTCATTATGATGAAGTTCGTTCGGAGCATCGTTCGCCTTCCTATGTCAAGCTCCTTAAAAAATGAAACTAGGTCTGTTCGGAGCATAGTTCACTTTCCTATGTCAAGCTCCTTAAAAAATGAAACTAGGTTTGGACGGAGCATAGTTCGCTTTCCTATGTCAAGCTCCTTAAAAAATGAAACTGGGTCTGGTCAAGCATAGTTCCTGATCTTGTGTCAAGCTCGTTAAACAATGAAACAAGGGTTATGAGGATAGTTCTTTTACTGTGTCAACCTCATTAAAAAATGAAACAACTCCCTTTCCAAATCGAGTCTTTTGATTAAGATCACGTAAAATACAAGTCACGTCTTTCCGAGATCTCGAAAGTGAACCTTCATTCCATCCACTTTGTTGAATGCAATGAAGCTTGGGGGGCATGTACCTCGTTTTGCATCATTATGCTAGGGGCATGAGAACTTATAACAAGCATAGTTTTTCATTTCAAGCTTGTGTAAACATGAAACTGAATCCAAGCAGAGTTCTCCATGGTTCAAGCTTGTGTAAAAATGAACCCATACCCAAGTCACCTTTAAGCTCTTTTCTAACTCGTAAAATATGAAAAGATTGCCGAGTATTTTTTCCTTTTTGACTCACTAAAGAGAATAAAAATGGAGGTCTGCTTTCAGCTCTTTTCTAACCGTTTAAAGATGAAAAGATTGCCGAGTTATTCCTCTTGACTCGTTAAACGTAACTAAGAGGCGGTCGTCTTTAAACTATTTTCTGACCGTGTAAAGACGAAAAGATAGTCGGGCCCTTGTCGTTTCAGGCTCGTTAACGGTTACGAAATGACGTGATTTCGGTCGCTTTTTTACTTTTTTCAGGTCGAAATCACTAATCATGAAAAGTAATCCTTGATCGTAATGATCGGGTGGTTCTTTCAAGCATTGTTTTATACTTTTTCGGGCTCGAGAGACACAACTTTACGAAAAAGGACACCCCTGGAGTTTAGTTTTCTGTTGTCTTTTCAAAACTCTTTAAACATGAAAAGACGCCGAGTTCTTCCTTTGTCAGACTCGTTAAAACTTAATGACATCGGATTTCATCGAAATGATGCCTCTCAAGCATATGCTATCCCCGTCAAGCTTGTCATCCAAAAATAACCAGGGTACTTGCCAGAAATGGTGGGGAAAAAAGGAACTACAATTATCTTCGTGTCGGCAGTATGTCGCTCTTGAACATGGCACTTGTCTGCATTCATGTCTGGGTGGGGACATCTCATCTTGTTTTACACTTGCCTCCATGGGTTTGGGTTATCCTGTTTGACCTTTCATCTGCTCATTTCCTTGTTACCATGACCCCTGATCATTTGACGTCAAATATTGCCAAGTCCACCGTCGTGCCGCCCGTATGTTCAAGAGAATTTGACCTCAGCAGAATACTCAACCTCCCTCTGATACCTCACACAAAACATCTTATCCTTCTCTGTCTCGTGTCGATGATGTGGGAAACATTATGGCCCACCTTCGATCAAGGTCACTTCCTGTCGACTTCAGCTCATTATCCAGGAAGTTGACTTCGAGACTCCCTTCAGGTCCCTTGGAGCCTGCATGCCTCAATGGCAGGTTCTTCGTGTTCGACGCAAGGTTTTCATCATTGGCCTCCGATTGAATGATTCTACAGGTGTTCGACACCAGCTCATTGATTCGCATGCCGTAGATTGTACCTATAGTACCTTGAGGACCATTGTCATTATTGGTGGTACCTCTCGCGTCTGTTAACAGTTTTCATCATTGACTGGTCATCAGACGATGTTCCTGCATGTTCGACTTCGACTCCTATATTCGCATGCTTGAACTTGTACTTTGTTCAGGTCGAGATGGAGCACAAGACCCTAGATTTTGTCTGTTGAGATCCAGATTGAATTTTGTGGATTATTATAATCATTACATGACTCATTTACTGGATGGTTGCGACCATGCCTGAGTCTATTCATTGATCCTCGCTGGATGGCTACGTCCATACCTTGGATCCAGATTTTTATGTACTCTGCTATGGATGGTTGCGCCCATACCACATACATCATGTACTTGAGATATCAGTTGTACTTCGTACAGGTTCTCCGGCGGCTGTGTTTTTAGTCGACCATGTTCTTGTAAAGCATTTCACCCCTCTCTCTCTCGGGCCTCATGCTTTAGGGGGCATCTGTTACATAGTATTTTGTCACCGTCCCTGTTATGCCTTCTCCCGCACATTGGAGGACTTATTCTGGGACCTGTGAGAAGTGACATAACTTGAAAACACCTGCATTGTATCCCCTTGAGTATGTACTTCATATGCCCTGAAGACACCTTCTGCCAAATACGCATAAAAATAGCCCTTTTTCCATTGGCGTTGTTCCATAGTGTATCACTCACGCCAATGGGGGAAATCCTCCAAAAAGGGCGCGCCAGTTGGTGCTCTGTCTCAGAGTTGCACTAGCGCCAACCCAGTTGGGTAAAGTTTTTAGCAAACAAACTTACGAAGGTTCTTCCTAACCTATTCATGAACTGATTCCAGTTTGAGTTAGTTCAGTTGGGCTTCGAATCTCCATAGAAGGGAAGTAGTTCTCCACCTCTCATGGAAGCTTCCTAATGATAAGGAAAATCCCATGAATCTTGTGGATGATCTTATCTCCTTCTCCTCCCTCTATATAAGCTTGTCCATTTGCCTTTGACAAGCTAGTTAGTAATTCTACTCTTCAAGCTCCAAATTCTAAGTCCCAAAGTTTGAGAATTGCTAAGCTCATGCTACAAGAGGCCTTGTTCATCCCCCTAAGGCTATATCTTTAAGGAGGATATCTTTGTCCAAGTAACCAAGGAGAGAGAGGCTTGTTCTCTATCCCTAACAAGCTTTACAAGGCATGTGTTGCTGATCACCCAGCCAAAGGAGGATTTGACATCAGAACTTGGTTGTATTCTTCTTTGTTTATCAATAATAATAGACGACTATCATTATGGTTCCACTCTTATTGTCTTTATAATGATGTTTGATTTGTATCCTTTTTGGCTGATACATAGTTGCATTTCTTGGATTTTATGCTTGTATTTGTGTTGTTCTTTTCATGTGCAAGTGTCTGTTCACGAGGATCGTGAGGATTGTGATCATCTGAAGCGAAAGAATGGGAGTGATGACCCTTCTACAAATACTAGCATTGGATTCGAGGTAGGCCCTCATCATCCGTCTTTACTTTGCAATTAGGAACCTGCGTGTTAGCGTTGTTTGATTGTTCCTAGACCCCATTTAGGCTAGTGGGATTGCCTCTGTCCGCAGAGGGGATTTACCCACACAACACCAAGGTAGTCATTGGTATGTGGAATTTTGATGCTCCAAACATATGAATGGGGATAAGAGCAAATTTGTTATGCAACCAGCTCACAAAAATATCGATCAACGACTTGAAAATTATCCTCTTCGAGGGGGAAACCTCCTTTACAATACATAAATTAAAAATTATTGGATGATACAAATGAAAATACCTCCTTTGTATATATAGGAGTCTAAGGGGTCATAATATAAATAAAACCTACATAAAAATAATAATGTAAGGGCACAACAATAAAAATAGTGGGCTTGTATGGGGCAGAACAATAACAGTATGGGGGCTACATGGGCACAACAATAACAATAAGGGGAGATACACTAGTATTATAGGGACCTAACATGCCCCTCTCCTTCAAAAAAGTGTTCTCCTCAATGCTTGAGTTGTTTTGGATGCTTTTGTATAAAATTCTCATCCTCCCATGTGGAATCTTCAATGGGTAAGTTCTTCCACTTAATGAGATACTCTAAAATTGATCGATTCAATAATTGTCGGGTTCTCGTTTCTGTGACTACTTCAGGCTCAAATATTATTTATCCTTCTTCATAAAGTTCTGGAAACATTGTTTGAATTGGAAGCTTATCATTGATAACCTTCTTTAAGCATGAAACATGGAGAACTGGGTGTACTCGAGAAGATGTAGGCAACTGTAATTTGTATGCCATAGAACCAATGTTTTGCAATACCTTGTAAGGACCATAATATTTGGTGATAATTTATTATCCTTCTTAGCTTGCTTGAGAGAAACTTGTTTGTATGGTTGTAGCCATAAAAATATCCAGTCACCTACGTCAAAACTTATTTCATTGTGATGTTGATTTTCCTATTGTTTCATTCGATTATACGCTAGAGTGAGGTTATCCTTTAAGAGTTGGAGAAATTGTTGTTAATGCTTGATGTTATCTTCCACTGCTTGAACCTTATAATTTTATCTTAAAGATGTGATGACGATGCTGGAACCAAAAACATGTCAAGGGGATCTCCCCGATAATAAGTCCCAATTAGACCTCAGATTGTTTGGTGTAGGAGTCCCAGTAGTGGGTCGTAAGGTAATGCCTTGACTGTAATGCCGCATAGAGGCAAGTAAGATAACTCTGTCAGTAGCAAGGGTGTGACCGATGCAGTGAGTCAAGGAATGATTATGAGAGGTTCCAATACTTTAAATGGAGAGGAAGGTGAAGGTGAGTTCCAGGTTTAAAGGGATCAGTCCCAACTGGGCTAGGAACACACAACACAGAGGACATGCACAACTTCTAGTAGAGTAGTTGACATAGATGCGACAGTCACAACATACAAGGTATGATGACACGAACAACACTCACGGATCAGTCCGAGATGAGTGTGACAATGACAACATTAACAACATTAACAACATATGCAACACATTAACAACGAGATTCATATAATTGCATACAAATCAGTTCATATACAAGTATGTAAGTTAAACAAAATATATCATTAAGGAAACCAAAGCAGTCCAACTACAATAACAACATATGCATGAAAATGTGCTAGATTTTATCATATAGAGAAGTGTAAGTCACAATCATATAATACACCATGTAAACCTGCTAGCCCCATCAATGGAATGTTACAGCCACATCCGCCTGCTCCTCCAAAGAGGTGTACTAGCTTCGTGTAGTGGAGAAGCCAAGGTGCATTACAATACTATACAAGCCTTCTTCAAGATAGTCTTAGTAGAAGCTTGGCTGACCAAAAGCCTATACAATGAGTTAGGAGGGACTATTTATAGCAAAGGATGGGGTGACCCTTGACATTCCCCTTTGTGATAGTTCAACTACCCTCATGACTCTTCACCTACTCTATGATTGTTACATCCAATTGTTGACACTCGACTTACACTTGACATGACTCAACATTACAATGCACATGTACACATGTGAGACAACATCGCTTGAGCAAGCCTTGCAAGACATCATTGACACTTGGTCCGTTGTGGTGAGACCAACTCTTTGACATGCTTGTTATGTTGAAGCTGGTGATTTGATGCCAAGCTTGGTCGTCTTTGATGGTGTGCATGCACCTCATGGTGACATCTTGCTGAAGTGAACTCTTACCTCTGTTCCAACTGGTGCATTCGTTCGGCCCCTTCATCCAACTCGTTTGCTAACATGCGCATGGTATTATTGGGTACAGTTGAACTGACAACACAGTGATGCATAATTTCCATGTTGGTCTTCAAGTGTGTGTTGGTGGTCATGCACATCAACTTGCCGAAGTGCATGTTCGGCCCCAGTTGGACTCACTTCTTATCTTTGCCTTGGTGAGTGTGTTGAATGGGTTGGATTGCATGCATGCACTCAATGACATGCATGTTGTTAGATCCTTTGCATGCGATCAACAACACTGCTCACCATGCTTGCTCTGTTTCAACTACTGGGATGGATCCTTAACTTGTACTGGCGCAGTTTCATCCGTGAGTGCATGTTTCACCCATTGTTCCTGTTCCTAATGCAACTCATTGGACTATCTCTGTAGCTTCATGTTCTTCCTGAATTGCTGCTTCAATACATGCAACTCCTTCTTTGTTCCATCTTCTACCTTCATGCGATCTTCATGTCGCATCATCACTTCATAGCCTGAGTCTCCAAAGTTGCTTTCATTATCAATGGATCTTCTTGATCTTGCAACTTTTCTCTGCCCCTATGTTGTTAAAAACCTTCCTCTTGCATTCGCTGTGATCACTGCATTCATTGTGTTCGCTGCATTCATTATGTTGCCTTCAGTTGTTTTTCATGATGCTCCTCATTGTGATGTTGCTGCTTGATGTCCTTGTCCACAAACAACTTGATGTCTTCATGAGTAGGTAAGCCCATGGACACTTGATCGATTGCATCCCCAAGCATGCTCTAAATGGTGTCTACGTCTCTGCTCTCTTGGAAACCATTGTACTTGTATTGCTGAGAGGCAGATGAACACCTGTGATACCTGGAGACATGGCAACACTCATAGCAAGCTATCTATTAGTCGAAAACCAAAATGAAAATGAGAATAGAATTGCAACATACCTAGGTGAATGATCATGAAGATTGCGCAATTTAGACCATGAGGTCGAGAGACTGACTTCCAAGACTGCACAAGGCACAATTCGGGTTGCTAAGAGACTGATTAACTACTGGAACTGCATGATGCATAGTCCAATCTAGAAGTTGGCTATTGAGATTGCGTAATGTGTGATTTAAGCTGGGAAAGACTATTGGCCAAGGGATAGATTTGCGCAAAATTTTGGGCCAAGCAGCCATTGACCCCCAGAAATGCGCAATTCATTCTTGGAGTCTAGTGTTAGGCAAGAATGTGAAAATCTAGAGAGGAAGTTGAGCCTTCCTTTCCTAGATTGCACAATGCAGCCTTGTTGAAGGCAGAGCTCGGGCAAAGGTTGGCCCGACTCGCTGACGGGAAACTGAAAGCAAGTCAATGAATGCATGGTGACACTAAGTGATAGCATAAGTGATTAACAGTGCATGCAAAACATGAACAAAATATTTGTAAAATAGATCAACATGCATGTGGGTGAGGCAGTTTTCCAGTTGGGTGAATGTCCATGCAAGACAATTTCATGCATGCAACAACAATGAGATAGCAATGAAAACTGAAACAGATGTAGAACAAGGTAGTATTCATGTAAATGATGGCAAGCGTTCAAAGAAATCAAGAAAATAGTACTCATATAAGCAAAGACCCAAAAAGCAACAAAAATGCAACACGAGGCATGGGAAGCGGGCTGACCCAAAAATAGCTGAACTGAATGTGCCAACTACTCCTAGATGTGATGTGGGATGCCAAAGATGCAAGGTTGATGTGAGTAATGAGCTCTACAGTGTATGGTTGATGAGTTTTGATAACATCAAGGTTGTGACATGCATGCCACAAATCTAGGGGAAGTGACACTTGGTGGGAGGTTTCTGAATTTCTCCTTACATGTAACCTCCAACTACTAAACATAGATCCCTAAGACAAGGGATGCCTTTTCATGTTTCCTTGGGAGAAGCAACCTATGCATGCAATTCTATTTTGCTCGATCTCGAAGGGAACCGGTCAACTCAGCTACACATGCAAGCAACTGCTCGACTGTTATATCTCTGATACCACTTATTATAGATCTAACCCAAAAATATATGATAATAGAAATAACCCAATAAATAACAAGATTTGAATATAGAAATGGATAGAAATGATTCACTTTATTGATCAAACCCTTAAGGTAGGGCAACACCATACATTCACTCCTTAAGGAAGGAGAACACTCCACAAGCCATATG
>APFE030792766.1:39723-68793 GCA_000404065.3 Pinus taeda
TTCCTCAAAACTCTGTTTTGAGGAAAAAACAGAGTATTTAGTTTTTATTGTACAAAAAATCATGAAAATTTTCTTTTCCTCATTGTAAATTCCTTCATCTACACCCTGGTTTCTTTCCTTAGCCCAAAAAGCTCCAACACCTGCAAAACAAGCAAAGCTCAGGTCATTTGGTTCATTGTAAAGCTTAAAAGAAGTGAAAAAGTCCAAAAAACAGAGTTTAAAGAAAGTGGGTTTCATGAGCCAAAATTTCAAAAGCTCTTTGTTTATAAGTTATTCCTTCATTGGATAAGTTCATTTGCAAAAGAGAAGCAAGACAAAGCAATTTTGGTGAGTGAGTGTGAAGTTTGGGTGAAAATCGCACTAGGTTGCTCGACGCGGCACACTGGGCAGGAGGCGCGGCACATACAGCTGGCGCGGCGCACTGGGCAAAAGGCGCGGCACATACAGTTGGCGCGGTGCACTGGGCCTCAACACTCAGTTCATTTTTGCAAGGGCGAGGCGCACTGGTGAGGCGTGGCACATTAGGCGTGCTGCGCGGCGCACACAGCCAGAGAACCCAAACACTGCCCAAACTCGCTCCAATCACCCGAAATTGCATGGATTGATATTGATACAAGTAGGTAGACCTTTCAAAGTTGTTTTCTATCCAAGTTCGATAATGTTTTGATGGTGTGTGTTTCATGGTGCTTGTTTAAAACAATCAAACCCTACCTTTTAAAATACCTCAAAGAAACTTGATGCTAGGGTTTTAATTCACTGTTTTGTCACCAAGTTCACTCCCTCATCCCATTTGTCCCTTGAATTCATTATTCCCTTAGTTCCCCTACCCCCTAAATTCACTAATCCCTTATCCCAAATTCCCTTTTCCAAAATCTCAATTGTAAATCCCCAAACCCTAATCCAATAATCCCAAAACATCCCACATTTCCCTAACTAAAAGCTATCCCAAAAGTCCCTTAATTCTCCACTATTTTTCCTCCCCTTACAGTCCCTCATTTCATTGTTTTCCCTTGGTGATAAAGGTCAAACACATCATCAAAGGCAGTCCAAGACATTTTGACATATCAGCACCTATTTCTCCATGGCATCTGATCCTTCATATGATTATGAAGAGGAGACCCAAACTGACTCACCTATAGAGGGACATGCACCTAGGAGGCCTCATAGAGGTGGAAAACATACTAGAGAAGAACCAACCACCCTTGCTGAAATGCAGGCCTACCCACTTGCTATCTCTTGTTTCTAACATCAGTCATGTTATGAATTCTATGAGAAGGTTGCTACCATTCAGTTTCATCATGAGTTGGCTCATTTGTTTGTATTGCATTTACATGGTGATCAAGCCACTCTAGATGGTGTTACTTTCCACATTAACACCATAATCCATTTCATTAGCAACTGGTATTCCCAACATTGGAGAGCCATGGAACAAGAGATAGAAAATTGACCGGTAGTACTATGAATCGTACATTAAGCCTGGCTTCTTGAGGCAGCTCAAGAGAGTGTTTCCTTTCTTGTATATCAGAGATGAATATGCTCCTTTAATGAAATTGATCATGAAGTATTTCAGCTATGAGGGTCGGTTCTCCCGTTTGTATGCTTATCATATCAGGCTGCTCATGCATTTTACCTAGGTACAGATGATGAACATTCTTTACTTCATGTGCTGAAATATCGAAAGGATGACCACTCGTGCATCACAAGACCCCTTAGTAGCAGTTTAACAGTATTTACCATTTTGCTCTTATTAAAATTGTGGTTATTCATCAGCTTGGCTTGCATGGCATCACTTGGGATGAATTCATCTCTCGTGAGTTTTTCAGAGCTTCTCAGGGACCTTTAGAGACTTTTGATGAGACAGGTGGACCTTCTTATCAGCATGAAGGTCATGAGACACACACTGCTACTGTGCCAATTTTTATTACTTATCAGAAGGGCACTAGGCAGTTGTTCGCGACAGCAAAGCAAGTGTTATCTCCACCTAGGGTGGAAGGGGCCTCGCTTCCGTCATCAACACCACAAGTTGAGGACAAAGGCAAGAAGCCAATGCAGGATGAGGGGCCTTCAGGTGAGCGGGACTTCATTCTTATTGAGGATGATGATACAGACATGGGCCCGCAAAGCACAAATCTTAAACAGATCATCCGAGAGAAGCAGATAGAAATCAAAGCCTTGTCCCTGAACTTGGAGAGAGCTAAGTGGATTATAAAATACTTGGGGCAAAGGAATAAGCAACTTGAAGATCAACACACAATCATGGAGTTACAAAACATTCAGGAGAACCGCGAAGCTGCCTAAAGAAGGAGGGTGGAGTTCACTTCACCTGAGCAGGAGATCAACATTGATCGGGAGTCTTGGCTCGAGAGAGTCAACATCCACTTAGAAAGACTGTTGGAGAAGGCCAAAAAGGATAAAGACTTGTTGAGACACATGGCATTTCATTACATGGCACGGAACAAGGTTTGCAAGGCGCGACTAAGGAATTTAAAGGCAAAATTAAGGAAGGCATCAAAGAGGCAAAAGAGGCAAAAGGAGCATGATTGACTTCGGATATTGGCCGAGGCATCTTTGGCTCAACATAGCTCTTGATAAAGAAGGTCTAGCCCAAATTTCAAAAAATTTGGAGCAATTTTTGCATTTTGGAATTTTTTTGCACAAAAAATAGAGTTTTCCTCCCTATGCGCCACGCCACGTGGCGCTCGCTTTTGTTAGAGGGCTCCAAATCACAAAAAATTTGCATTTTTGGATTTGTAATGAAAAATTATGCTTGCTAGTTCATGGCCAGGAAATTTGGGCAGGTTTTGGGTCCTCAAAGAGGTCAAAAACACTCAAAAAATGACCTCACTGCCCATATTTTGACACATAGGAAGCAACCTTGGGAGATTTGATTTTTGATAGGGCAAATGAAGGCCAAAGTGAAAAAGTCAACTTGGGTTGGAAAGTAGATAGGTAGGCCTTTCCAAAAAGCCTACTTGGAGCTTATTTGGACATCGGGAAGGCCTCCAAAAGTGGGTCCAAACAGGTGTGGCGCATAGAGAATCAGGCGCGGTGCATAGAGGAAAAATTGCCAGTTTGACCCAGTTTTGCTTTGTTTTTCGCGCAGTTTTGCCTAGTTTAACTTTTTCACTTTCCTAATGGCAAATTTATGATGTAATTTGATGAAAATTGATAGATCATGATGTAAATATGTTAGATTTTTACTTGTAGAGGTAGATTCATTAGTTTAGAGGTTGTTTGAAACTGAATGAATCAGTTTCCTTGTTTCTAGAGGCATGCTGTTATGTTGCCTAGATTCTAGTTCTCAGTTTAGGATCAGTTGGATCAACTCCTAAAAATGTGAGCTCGACCCCTAGAGGCAAGGATGAGCTATGTTTGTCTATATTATGTTGTTTTTCAATCATTAGCATGGTTGGACTCTTGAGAAAGCCTTGAGCTTCATTGTACACTCACATCAGTATTTTGGCTAAGGAATTGAGACCAGGATTTGCAACATTCTTTGGGATCTCTGTGGAATTTTTTTGGTACAGTCCTTTCTTATGTCTTTGTGAATTAATTCATGTGTTATATGTATCATTTCTCTTTATTTCTTCTCAGCTAAACAAACAAGAGTGTAAGTAGAATACATTGAGAAGTGTAGTGCTCTACTTGAAGTTTTCTTTAGTCTTTAATGTTTTCCACTGTTTGGAGAGGATCCATGGCTTCCATTGCCCTCTTCAACTCCTCCTTAGTCTGATCCATCCACCTCACTTGATTTATAGTGCCAATTACAGTTTCCTACCTTGCCCCATCGAAATCCCTGCAAGACTGTGCCTCATTCCCTGCACCCAAAATCTGCCTTTCCCTTAGAGCCCACAAAACACCATTTTATCAAACAAACTCCTTTACATCTATACCTAGCCTAAGATCAGCAGCAATATCAGTCATCTCAAGCCCTTAGTGATCATAATTAGTTGAGATTGACCCGGAGAGAGCCCTCTCCTAACCTGGTAGGGCTAGCTACCAAGCTGAGCGTGGTTTGATGTGGACCTAGAAGCTTACCTTTTCAGCCTAAGGTAAATCGAGGCTCTAACATAGTGGCGACCATACTGGGGACGAAATTGTTTGTGTGTTGGTATTCTTCAATTTATAAACTACAGATGGAGCCTGAAGATTAGCCAGGTAGCCTTCAAAACTCTTTTTCTTTGCATTAGCGCAAGTAGATAAAAGCTACTTCAGTCAAACTCCTGTCTAGTTTATAAACTGAACATCTAATCTAAACGATCACCCCAGTACATGAATCAAGTTAGATTTGATTGTTGATGGTGGACAGCAGTCAGACACATATGAAGGCTGAAATCATTCACTTGGCAACTCGAGTGTCGAAGAATCCCAAGGTTCAGAATTGTTATGGCGACTCTACTCTTCAAGAACTGTTAGCTTGAAGAATTTCTTGGTCAATTCATTGTTATCAAAATGGTTTCGCTGGATCGAAGGTATGCTCCCATGAGCCGAGATCACATTCCAGGTTTTCCAAATAAAATTCCTAGGTATTGGCAAAGGAATTTGCCTACGTTTAAAGATGATGATAGGAAGGATGCTGCTTTGCATCTGGTTAGATTTCACATACATATTCACAAGTTGAAGGTCGATTTTCTTGAAGATTGCTTGATGAAGATATTCATGGCTGCTCTGGAAGGTGAAGCCCAATCTTGGTATGAAAGTTTGCTGCCTGCTTGTATTTATTATTTGAAGGATTTTCATACCATGTTCTTTGAAAGGTACAAAGAATCTTATCCATCATTAAATTTAGTTCAGAACTGTTGTAGCCATGTTCAAAGTTTTATTGAAAATCTTGAAAATGTTTATGAAGATGATGACTTCATGGATGATGAGATCATGGTGACGCTGTATGAAAATCCATTTCAACAGCATAAAGAGAGCTTAGAGGATACTCATCAAGATGCTCAGGAAACTTTGCAGCAAGATCAAGATCTTAGTGCAATGGAAAATGATGAAAGAGAAGGTTTTATTTCAAATTTGTCCATAGAAGAAGACAGTATGCAGGGAAGTCAAGTTTCAATTTCAAAATGTGATAAATTCAAGTCGATTATTTCAGATCTAAATTCAGACTGTGATGATGTAGACTACCTTGTTTTGAATCCCATGAAGGAGAGCTCTGCTGTTGAGATCATCTGGAATGAGGAAGACAGAATTACTGACCCAAACCTTCATGAGTAGGTAATCCAGTCATTTCATGAAAAACAAGATGAGATATTTGTTCAAGTAAGTGAAAAAGCTTCTTTCGATAACTCAGTGGTAAATGATCCTTTGGATAGTTTGATTTCCATGTCATATGAAGATGATCAACAATGTTTTCAAAGTTCAGAAGACTAGGGAATTAAGGACTGCCATTCAGGTTTTTCATGTTTTGAAAAGTTATTTCAAGAAACCAATAATTTCTTGAGCAAAATAAAACAAAATGTATTATCTCCTCTGTCTCAAGATGAAATAGATCAACTCCTAAAAGGTTAGGTTACAGCACAAGCTAATGCAGGTCTACAATGTGCACATGGTCAAGAAGGTGTTGGTGAAACTTCTTCCTCTTTTGAAAATGACGACAGTCTTGTAATTAGCTTTATAGATCAGCAAACAGATAATATTTTCTTTCATGAAGATGATAAGGCTGTCATGTTTGATAATCTTGAAGATTGTTTTCTGTTTAAGAATGACCTAGACCATGAAATTGAGGAATATGATCTTGAGAGAGACAATATGCCAGAATTTCTCACGGTCAAGGAATTTACAGCTAACACTCAGATGGCAAAAGCTTATACCTCTTTGTGCCTTCCTATCACTCGGAAACCAGTTGCTCTTTCAGACCAGAATGAAGGGAGTACTTGTATTTTTGCTGCTAGATCTCAAGCCAAGCTAGTGCTTCAGGACTTTCAAGATCCTTTTGACATTCTTTTGTAAGCACTAGAGAAGATGAATGTTTCCTAGTTCATTAGCATAATCCTTGGTTTCAGTTGTTATTGTGAGTTGCCTACATGTACATCATTCTGCCTACTGGGGGAAAATGAGAGCAAAATTTCAGTATGTAGCCATCTGCTAGATTGGTTACATTGGAAGGCTCACTACACATGATTGTACATATTTCATCAGTCAGCATGTGGTTGTCATCATGACTTGAAGCTCTCAAATCTCAATGATCTGCTGACATTTAAAAGCTTTGTAAGTACTTGTTTTAGTTAAGTCAGTCTTGACTCATTTTTTGTTTCAGTCAGTTTAAAGATAGTTTCAGCTGAGTGTCTAGTTTCAACTTTTGAGAGTCTTGTTTCAGTTTTGGATCAGTCAGTTCAACTATGAGTCTTGAGTCAAAGTTTCGTAGTAATTGGTTTTTGGGTGTTTTGAAGTTATTGACTCCATAGCCCAATGGACGAAGGCACTGTCAGATTTCCTAGAGATCTGTAGTTCTTGGCACCTCCAAGGAGCTACCATCCCCATTGGAGCCAATGTTAGTGTCGGTATCTTCATCTCTCCGTCATAGATCAAATCCTCTTGTTGCATTTCATATTAGGAGTCCCATCCAGTCATCTACATTCCATTAGGCGCATGGATTATCGGACGAGAGTGGTTTTCCTCATGTCCCTCATGTCATTTACCTACTGGTTCATGTATTTTCATTAAAAGAGGCATATACAGTCTTCTTTCTATCTAAAATTGCAAACGGTTGTCTTTAGGGTTTCATTGTCAATTAGGTCAGGGTTCCATTAGGGTTTCGTCAATAAATGCTTCGAAATATCCAATAATTACCAGCAGGCCATGAGGAGGTTTCAACATCAATAACTTTCATCGCCAAGTGTCCGAAATTGTGTTTTTCCTCAAAACTCTGTTTTGAGGAAAAAACAGAGTATTTAGTTTTTATTGTACAAAAAATCATGAAATTTTTCTTTTCCTCATTGTAAATTCCTTCATCTACACCTTGGTTTCTTTCCTTAGCCCAAAAAGCTCCAACACCTACAAAACAAGCAAAGCTCAGGTCATTTGGTTCATTGCAAAGCTTAAAAGAAGTGAAAAAGTAAAAAAAAACAGAGTTTAAAGACAAAGTCATTTGTAAAACATTATGAAAGTGGGTTTCATGAGCCAAAATTTCAAAAGCTCTTTGTTTATAAGCTATTCCTTCATTGGATAAGTTCATTTGCAAAAAAGAAGCAAGACAAAGCAATTTTGGTGAGTGAGTGTGAAGTTTGGGTGAAAATCGCACTAGGTTTCTCGGCGCGGCGCATTGGGCAGGAGGCACGGCGCATACAGCCGATGCGGCGCACTGGGCCTCAACACTTAGTTCATTTTTGCAAGGGCATGGTGCATTGGGCGTATTGCGTGGCGCACATAGCCAGAGAACCCAAACACTGCCCAAACTCGTTGAAATCGCCTGAAATTGCATGGATTGATCTTGATACAAGTAGGTAGACCTTGTTATCACTCAGGTTGTTCCCTTTGACTCCCAAGGGAATACGGCCGAGGTAACCACAAACCAAGCTTTGGACTGCAGGTCCTAGCCTACCAGCAGTCAGAGAGGGATCTCTCTTTAGGATTTAACTTTGTTTAAGGGATGATTTTAGGCTAGATATGATGCACATGAGTTTTGATTTGGTTTAGTGGGATGGTTGATCTTAATCAAAACAGTTGACATGCAAAAGTGTAAGAAGTTCAAACCATTGGGCATGGATCATGACTGTGACTGAAGGGTGTGTTTTCTTTGGTAGAAGAAGGGAATATGGAGCAGGATAGCTACACATGGCACAATGATTTATGCTGGAACAAGGATGAAATGGAGGTCAGGGAATGAGAGGCAATTAAGAATCTCTCTTTCAACTTAACAGAGGGAGGATGAATGAGCTCTATCTAGGAGCAGTCAAGAATTCCTAGATAACTGTCATACATGTGTGAAAGGAATAACTTAAACATGCGCAATTAAGAATGCATATTCATCACTAATTTCAGAGGAAAACATGGAAAAGCTACACGAATTGAGCACAGAGGGCATGAAAACCAATTCTGGGCTATTCTTTCTTCCTGCAACTTAGATTATGATATATATTTGGTACAACTATGTATAAACTGATAAACGAAGGGAGGAAAAACTTATTGAACCATGAGCAAGCACGAGAATTACATACCAATTTCTTCAACCATTAAAAGCACAACCAACCAGTTCAGAGGCAAGCATTCCAGTAATCTTTTATTACAGAAGTTCTTAATATTTACAGTGTAGCTCTCAAAATGAGAGATCAACCAAACAACCCACAAACCCCTTATTACGTTGTCCAGGGTTGTATTTATAGGCAAAATATCTACAAAAAAGATCTGCTAGAAGATCTTTAGGAAATAAATGCAGTTAACCTAACTTGTCTTATAAGTAATGAAAAATATCTATCTAATGTTGCGCTAGGGGCAGCTATTTAAAAAATGAGGCTATCTGTCTTTTGCTGTTATGCACTGGCCATTCATCATAACTGTGCATTGGTCTCTATTCCACTGCTCTTGAGTGGCTTTACTGTGCATTAACTGTGGTCTGAGAGCCTTAAGTGGCTTCACAACTTTCTTATGGTCGATCTCATACCCTTTGCCGCCTCACTGATACTCTTTAATTGAATCTGGGCTTCTTCTTTTCTCTAATATGCTAAAAACTGTTAAATCGCCCCTTTTTTGCCCTTTCAAGGCAAAAACAACTGCTGAAAATAAAGATTCCCCATTCATAAAAAATACCTCAGAATTTGATTCTGGGCCTCTGAAGCATTGATTTCGCACTTGCGCGCTTTCCTTTCGGCGGATGATGTCAGCGGTACGATAGGTGACATCAGCATGAAGTCAGCAGTGGGACCCAGTACGGATGATGACGTCAGCAGGGTGACGTGGTGCTTATGTCACGCAAGGGGAAGCGGTAGGTTGATGTGGCAGGGTGATGTGGTGATTACGTCACGCAAGGGGGGAAGCGGTATGCGGTTTTAGGCGCACCGCCTTTGGGCATGGGTGGTTTCGGAGGAGGGGGCTCTGCCACAGTCGGGAGGGCGACGCGTGGCGGGAGTACGACGGGAAAACTGCCCATATCCCAGACGCTAACCCCCAGCACATTGGGGCAGCAAAAGACCTGCCCACCGTAGATCTTAGGGCGTGCGAGATCTAACGGCTGACGGGACAGGTAAGACGGTGGAAGGTTAGGGATGGGGCCCGCACGCTGTTTTAACATTTGTTTATTCATACGACGGGGGTAAACATTAGAAATTTGGGTTTTTAATGAAGGGAAAAGGGGAAAATATGAGATCGGAGGGAGGTTTTATGCCATGGAAGGCGTCCAAAGGCATTGAAAGACGTTTTTTGAGACAAAAGGAGGGTTCTTACTAAGTTTCAGGCAAACTTAGTAATTCCCAAGGGATACTTTATGGTTATTTTTCAACCACGGGGGGGATAAGTATATAGGGGAGTTGTTTAACATAGTTTTAGTAGGGGAAGGGGAGATAGATAGGGAGTTACATAATAAAGTTAACAATTAATATGACTTGGTGAAATGGAAATGTAAGGGAAATGATGCTAAGTTCAAGATCTGGAACTTAGACATGTTATTTGAATGAGATATAGAGAAATGATTTTACACAAGAAATGTGGCTTCTTTTCATTGAGGAAAGTCAAAACTTGACTTGATATTTCTCACAAATGAACTGAAAGTAGGACTTGTTGGGCAGATCCCAAGGTCCTTGAGGGGATGTTAGTAAATGATTTCTGGGGGAATGAAGGGGAAGTTAGTCATGCTTTCACTGTTGTACCATCAAGTCACTGCCTAGTGCCAATGCCATAAATGATATGAGTCCTTCTTGACAAGGCCACAAGTGATTACCAATCTGCTCCTGCAACCTCAAACTACCTACCCAGCCTAATACACCTAACATTTTTTCTTCTTTTGGTTTGGGTGCACTTGAACTAGCAAACCCAACTGTTCAACTTTTTTCTTTTATTTATTGTCCTCCTACCTACATCTATACTTATTTCATCCAGGGGCTTAGAATAGGCTATTGAGCACCCTTGCTGCTCTACCTATCTAAGAATCTGCCCAGATTAAGCTGTTTGGATAGACAATGATTCTCTATATTCTACGACAGGAAATTGAAACCTAGGGAGACCAAGATTAAGCTGTTTGGACCTCCCTTTAACTGAAAATTCTTCAAAAATGGAATAACTCCTCAAAATTAGAATACAGCAGAGGCACTTAGGCTGGCAGACTCTCATGGACACTTCTTTGGCCTGAGTATCAAATATGGAACATTACAGCCTGCGGAGCATGACATATTTGGCATGTAAAAATGTCAATCATGAAAGATGAATACTTGCTATGAGCAGGAGGCTAACGGACCTTTCAAAGCTATTTTCTACAATTTCGATGATGGTTTGATGGTGTGTGTTTCATTGTGCTTGTTTAAAACAATCAAACCCTACCTTTTAAAATACCTCAAAGAAACTTGATGCTAGGGTTTCAATTCACTGTTTTGTCACCAAGTTCACTCCCTCATCCCATTTGTCCCTTGATTTCATTATTCCCTTAGTTCCCCTACCCCCTAAATTCACTAATCCCCTATCGCAAATTCCCTTTTCCAAAATATCAATTGTAAATCCCCAAACCCTAATCCAATAATCCCAAAACATCTCGCATTTCCCTAACTAAAATCTATCCCAACAGTCCCTTAATTCTCCACTATTTTTCCCTCCCCTTACAGTCCCTCATTTCATTGTTTTCCCTTGGTGACAAAGGTCAAACACATCATCAAAGGCAGTCCAAGACAGTTTGACATATAAGCACCTATTTCTCCATGGCATCTGATCCTTCATATGATTATGAAGAGGAGACCAAAGTGACTCACCTACAGAGGGACATGCACCTAGGAGGCCTCATAGAGGTGGTAGACATATTAGAGAAGAACCAACCACCCTTGCTGAATTGCAGGCCTGCCCACTTGCTATCTCTTGTTTCTGAAATTAGTCGTGTTATGAATTTTGTGAGAAGGTTTCTAGCATTCAGTTTCATCATGAGTTGGCTCGTTTGTTTGTATTGCATTTACATGGTGATCAAGCCACTCTAGCTAGTGTTACTTTCACATTAACACCAGAATCCATTTCATTAGCAATTGGTATTCCCAACATTGGAGAGCCATGGAACAAGAGACAGAAAATTGACCGGTAGTACTATGAACCGTACATTAAGCCTAGATTCTTGAGGCAGCTCAAGAGAGTGTTTCCTTTCCGATATATCAAAGATGAATATGCTCCTTTAATGAAATTGATCATGAAGTATTTCAGCTGTGAGGGTCGGTTCTCCTATTTGTATGCTTATCATATCAGGCTGCTCATGCATTTTGCCCGGGTATGGATGATGAACATTCCTTACTTCATGTGCCGAAATATTGAAAGGATGACCACTTTAGTGCATCACAAGACCCCTCAGTAGTAGTTTAACAGTGTTTACCATTTTTCTCTTATTAAAATTGTGGTTATTCATCAGCTTGGATTGCAAGGCATCACTTGGGATGAATTCATCTCTCATGAGTTTTTCAGAGCTCCTCAGGGACCTTCAGAGACTTTGCACGAGACAGGTGGACCTTCTTATCAGCATGAAGGTCATGAGGCACACACTGCTACTGTGCCAATTTTTATTACTTATCATAAGGGCGCTAGGTAGTTGTTCACGGCAGTAAAGCGAGTGTTATCTCCACCTGGGGTGGAAGGGGCCTCGCTTCCATCATTAGCACCCAGGTTCAGGACAAAGGCAAGAGGCCAATGCAGGATGAGGGGCCTTTAGATGAACGGGACTTCATTCTTATTGAGGATGATGATACAGACATGGGCCCGCAAAGCACAAGTCTCAAACAGATCATCCAAGAGTAGCAAACATAAATCAAAGCCTTGTCCCTCAACTTGGAGAGGGCTAAGTGGATTATAAAATACTTGGAGCAAAGGAATAAGCAGCTTGAAGATCAACACACAATTATGGAGTTACAAAACATTCGGGAGAACCGCGAAGCTGCCCAAAGAAGGTGGGTGGAGTTCACTTCACTTGAGCAAGAGATCAATGCCGATCGGGAGTCTTGGCTCGAGAGAGTCAACATCCACTTAGAGAGACTGTTGGAGAAGGCCAACAAGGAGAAAGACTTGTTGAGACACATGGCATCTCATTACATGGTGCGGAACAAGGTTTGCAAGGCACGAATAAGGAATTTAAATGCAAAATTAAGGAAGGCATCAAAGAGGCAAAAGAGGCAAAAGGAGCATGATCGACTTCGGATATTGGCCGAGGCATGTTTGGCTCAACATAGATCTTGATAAAGAAGGTCCAGCCCAAATTTCAAAAAATTTGGAGCAATTTTTGCATTTTAGAAATTTTTTGCACAAAAAACAAAGTTTTCCTCCCTATGCGTTGCGCCACGTGGCGCTCGCTTTTGCTAGATGGCTCCAAATCACAAAAAATTTGCATTTTTAGATTTGTCATGAAAAATTATGCTTGCTAGTTCATGGCCAAGAAATTTGGGCAGGTTTTGGGTCCTCAAAGAGGTCAAACACACTCACAAAATGACCTTACTGCCCATATTTTGACACACATGAAGCAGCCTTTGAAGATTTGATTTTTGGTAGGGAAAATGAAAGCCAAATTGAAAAATTCCACTTGGGGTGGAAATTAGACAGGAAGGCCTTTCCAACAAGCCTACTTGGAGCTAATGTTGACATTGGTAAGGCCTCCAAAAGTGGGTCAAAACAGGCACGGTGCATAAAGAATCAGGGGTGGCACATAGAGGAAAAATTGCCAGTTTTGCTCTATTTTTCACCCAGTTTTGCCTAGTTTGACTTTTTCACTTTCCTAATGGAAAATTTATGATGTAATTTGATGAAAATTGATAGATCAGGATGTAAATATGTTATATTTTTACTTGTAGAGGTATATTCATGAGTTTAGAGGTTGTTTGAAACTGAATGAATCAATTTCCTTGTTTCTAGAGGCATGCTGTTATGTTGCCTAGATTTCAGTTCTTAGTTTAGGATCAGTTGGATCAGCTCCTAAACATGTGAGCTCGACCCCTAGAGGCAAGGATGAGCTATGTTTGTCTATATTATGTTTTTTTTCAGTTGTTAGCATGGTTGGACTCTTGAGAAAGCCTTGAGCTTCATTGTACACTCACATCAATATTTTGGCTAAGGAATTGAGACCAGGATTTGCAGCATTCTTTGGGATCCCTATGGCATTTTTTTTGGTACAGTGCTTTCTTATGTCTTTGTGAATTTATTCATGTGTTATATGTATCATTTCTCTTTATTTCTTCTCAGCTAAACAAACAAGAGTGTAAGTAGAATACATTGAGAAGTGCAATGCTCTACTTGAAGTTTGCTTTAGTCTTTAATGTTTTCCACTGTTTGGAGAGGATCCATGGCTTCCCTTGCCCTCTTCAACTCCTCATCAGTTTGATCCATCCACCTCACTTGATTTATAGTGCCAATTACAGTTTCCTACCTTGCCCCATCGAAATCCCTGCAAGATTGTGCCTCATTCCCTGCACCCAAAATCTACCTTTCCCTTAGAGCCCACAAAAACACCATTTTATCAAACAAACTCCTTTACATCTATACCTAGCCTAAGATCAGCAGCTATATCAGTCATCTCAAGCCCATAGTGATCGTAATTAGCTGAGATTGACCCGGAGAGAGCCCTCTCCTGACCTGGTAGGGCTAGCTACCAGGCTGAGCGTGGTTTGATGTGGACCTAGAAGCTTACCTTTTCAGCCTGAGGTAAATCTAGGCTCTAACACGATGTCTGAGCAATTTCCTGTTTGGGGATCAGGGCGATGAAGGAAGTGTTGAGGACTTTTAGAATGGTTTTGTTAGATCTAGAATCCTCCACAACCTTCAGAATGTCCTCCTTAACAATATTCCAGCAAGCTTTGAAAAAGTCCACATTGAACCCATCCGGGCCCGGCGCTTTGCCATTCTGCATATCATTGAGGACATCACTTATCTCCCCTTCCATTACTGGTCTATTCAGGTTGAAGTTGTCCTCTCTGGTTACCAGCTTCGGTACATTAGTAATTATTTCCCTGATTGATTTCTCTCTTTCTGAATTGTTCTCCTGTGTTATCCCTTGAAAGTGGTGAACTAACAAAGCTTCTATATCTTTATGGGAGAGCTGCAGTTCTCCTACTTCATTCTTGATCGAAGAAATGATATTGTGAGCTCTATTGGCTGTGGTGGTTCTATGGAAAAACTTAGTGTTGCGCTCTCCCTCTTTTAGCCATTGGACTCTAGACTTTTATCTCCAAAATATTTCCTCTTGTTTACATAGATTTTCCCATTCTTGATAATGTTTCTCTGCTTTCTTGCTGATGTCTTTATCAAAGCCTTCCTTGATTAGAGTTTGGTTGAGAACCAACATTTTTTTTTCAACTACTTTCTTTTCATCAAAAATATTACCGAAATCCTTCTTGTTCCATTATTTAAGCCGGAATTTGATATGCTTTAGTCTATTGTGAAGAAGATACATACTGTTCCCCTGAATCTGCAAGTCCTCTGCCCACCATTTCTCGATGTTTCTTATGAAGTCTGGGTGTGACAGCCAGATATTTTCAAATCTGAAATGTTTGTTTCTAGGAGTGCCTATACCCTTGATTTCCAATTGAATTGGCAAATGGTCTGAGCCTCCAAAGGGAAGCACTTGCATCGTGACCTCTTTGCCATTCAGCATAAGATTCTAAGAGATGAAGAATCTGTCTAGCTTTGAGGAAACTAGGGCCTCTCCTCCCCTTACGTTATTCCAAATAAAGAGGCTCGTATTCCAATTAGTATCAACCAGATTTATGTTATCATAAAAGGATTGGAAAGCAATGGAGTCTTTGCTTAGAGATCTTGTACCTCCTTTTTTCTCTGAAAGGGATTTAATCATGTTAAAATCCCCTCCCATGATCCAGGGTATGTCTCTATGTTTGTTCCTCAGATCTACCAGGGTATCCAGAAACTTAAGTTTGTCATCTATTCTCTGAAGACCATAAACATTTGTGACCAGAAAGGTTTCCCTTTCACCTACGAGTTGAATAACAACTGATAAGTAATTTCTGGAAGCCTCAGCTTCCAGAATGGCAAATTTGTGGGGATTCCATAGAGTAAGAATGCGCCGTGCTGTATTTTCTGCTTTAACTTCTAGGAATTCACAGCTACTGAGCCATTTACTATGGATTTGTCTTACCTTTTGAATGGAACATTTCGTTTCTTGGATGAACATTATGTCTGGCCTTTCTTTTTTCATTCTATTACTAAGCATTCTTTGCTTTCTCTTGCTTCCTAGACCTCTAATATTCCAAGATGTCAACTTCATTATAAAATATTTGTAAAGGAGTAGCTGGCTAATTCTTTCATCTTACCTGAATCAATCATTAGCTTTCTACATTCCATCAAGAATTCATTCTGCCTCTTCCTCCCTCTTTTCTTGCCCGGATTTCAAGTAGCTAGTCCCAGCGTAGCTTTCATCGTTTTCACCCCTCGGTTGTCCTGCTTGTCTATGTTGTTCCCTCTCCCTAACGTCCCATCTCGCATTTTCCAAAGAAACAGTTGTTGTATTCATCTAAGTTCTTCTTGAGGTAGCGAATCCACTCCCCTTGTAGTGCCCTACCTCAAGAATCCTTCTAGGTCTAGGTTTTCTTTATCAAGAATTTCTAGTAGTTCATGTTCCTCTGGGTCCGTATCATTCTGGGTCTTTTCCTGATCCATTTCTTGTTTAGCATCGCTCATGGTGGCCTCTTTTATGTACTCATTATTTTGTGTTTGTTCCAGGTTTCTTTCCTTCTCCTTTTCTACAAGACTCCCTTCCATTGTTTGATCTTCCATAGTTATCTTTTCCTCTTCCTGAAGCACCTGAAAATTGTTATGCCTAAATTGTTGACCTTCGCTCTACTGATTTTTGAGTCCTCTTTTACTCCCTTTACCTCGATTAACCACTTTCTGGAAGCTATCTGATTCTTTCCTTGTATTGGTTTCTCTTTTGTTTATTTCTTTGTTGAGTGGACAGTCTCTGACAAGATGTCCATGTACATGGCATTTTCGACATCTGAAAGGGATGTGCTCATAATCTACTGTTTGCACCCATTCTTCACCCAAAACTTCCAAGATTACCTCTTTTGGTAGAGCTCCTGATAGATCCATGTCTACACATATTCTAGCAAAGGAAGTATATTTTCCCCTTCTAGTGGCTTCAGAGGCTTTAACATAGCCACCTAATTTATTGCCTATGGCTGTTAACAATTCATTTTTCCAATAATCTAGAGGTAGAGAGTAGAGCCTTACCCAGACCAGAACTGAAGTAAAAGTCTCCTTCTCTGGGACAAAGTTCATCATCCATGGTCTCATGTAGAGCTCCGCAGCAGCATAGAAATAAGGCCCTCCTTCAAATATTTTGTCCTTGTCCTCAATATTAGTGAACACCACCGTAAAGAAACCCTTGGACCCAAGATGGAGATCTATGCTCCCTTTAGGTTTCTAGTGGTCTTTAATCCACGACTGTAATTCTCTTTCAGTGGGCCATAGTCCCATGAACATACAAATGATGGCATATGTCCCCATGTGCTCCCTGTACGCCTGCAGCTCTAGATTATTTAAAATAACCCTGGGAGTTGTGTCTATTTTGGGTTTACAGGGACCCTTGCTTTTCTTATCTTTATTTTCCTATGATTTTTCTTCTACTTCTATGTCGTTTGTGCTATATTGACCCTTTTCTGTGGGTTGTCTTGTTCCCTCTTCCGTGTTTTTTTTGTTTTTTTTTTTTGTTTTTTTTTTGTTTTTTTTTTTTTTTTTTTTTTTTTTTTTTTTTTGTTTTCTGGCCATCCCTATTTCCCTGACACTTTCTAGAGGCATCTTACCTCTGCTGGCCACAACCTCCTTGTAGGAGGGAGTGAAGCCCCCTCCTCTGCTGCCCTTCATAGAGCTCTCTGACCTCCCGAGATTGTTCAGAACTCTGGTCTCTCTTCACTATTCCACCGCCCGCTCTCCTCGAGTAGAAATACCATTTCATCAGCAATCTTGAATGATAATTTAAATGTTTATTTTTGAACAAAACAGAGGCACAAAGATAAAAATACCAGATGCATGTTGCTTAGCTCATAAAATAAACAACAACAGTTTATTCCTTCTCACGAAGATGATTTCAGGAGTACAGAAGTGCAACTTCTAGAATTTCTTTATGAAAATTCCTAAACAATGTTCCATTCATTCTATTGAGAAAAGTGTGAAACTACAATAGTGTGAGCTTTATGTACTGTATTCATAAAATTCAGGACCTTTATTTCCTACAACATCTAAGTTTAAATAGCAGGAAACAACTCTAATCTATTGTGCAGAGCATTGAGGGAATTAAACAGATCCCTTCAACAATGCTTTAAAGGAAAACAATATTTTGGTAGAAGTTTTTGAAAATGATTTGTTGTCATCATCAGCTTCATTGTTCCATCAAATCCTTTAGATGTATGTCTATCTATTTGAATTGATCTACCACTATCAGCACAACTGTCTTTCTCTGTCATGAACCTGAACACGACAAAGAAGAATTGATAAGATACACATAAACGAGATGATAAATGAATTTTATTTGAAGCAAATCACTTTTGCAAGAAATTAGGAAAATGTAGAGCACAATAAAGCTAACACAGACATCATGGAAAGGAATGCGGAGGGAGGAGGTGGAGCTTTACAGCTTATCGCAATTGTAAATTAGAGTTTTGGGGAAGATCATAAAACAGTTGCAATCAGAATACAATTAGGGGGAAAAACTTCAGAACAATTGCAATCGGTTTAGACCGAGAATATTTCATATAAAATCCAAAAGGGGACATTCTCAATAAAATCGCAATCACAGTCAGAATGGGCAGGAGATAGAGAAATGGTGTTCTTTTGTTATTCGTGATAGCCACAAATGCGATATTTTTATGAATTAACATGTAATTCTTATTGGGTCTGGGGCTTATCGCAAATTGTAATCGGCATCAAAAGGATTGAGACTATGATTCTTGTGATTGCACGAACGCATGGATTTATGAGTTAGAGTGACTAATCTCGTTGGGTTTGGGTGGCCTAATCGCAATTGCAAATTGGTTGGGATGAAGGATTTGTTATAAGTTGTGTCCCTATCAAACTTGTGATTGCAGGGTCCTGGGGTGACATGGCAGTGATGTCATGAATGACGTCATGATGTGACATGGTAGGAGACATCGAATGGTGACGTGGCAGGTGATGTGTGTCATGGAAAGTGACGTGGAAGATGATGTGGAACTAACATCATATCACAATTGGCAATCAGGATCATATCGCATGAGGCATGATTTTTAGAACTTTGAGATTGTGATATAAGCTCCAGATGCGATATTAGTATAAACTGTAGTGAATAATCTCAACGGGTCCGGGCATTATCACATATCACAATCGGGAAAGGGAGCAGGGCATGGAATTTTCGAAATTGAGACAGCTCCGAACGCGGGATTTAAATGAAGCGAAGTTGATAATCCCCGCAGGTCTAGTTATATCACTTATCACAATCAACGGTGTGTAGCAGGGCAGAACCTTTATACTCTTGGACACTGTGTTGATAGATCCAAATGCGGGGTTTAAATGAAATTGATTTTATAATACTGACGGGTTCGATCTTTATCGCTTATTGCAATCAGCGAAGGGAGTGAGGCGTATGACCCTTTGGTAACTGCGATAGCCATGAACATAGGGGATTATGGATGTGCATGTATAATACCATCAATTTTGGGTTATATTGCATATTGCAATCTGTGGTGCAGAGCGGGGTCAAGCCTTAAGCTTTTTGAACTTTTGCGATAAATGTGGACGTGGGGAATTTTATGAATTGCATTAACTTTCCCATCGGGTTCGTTTATATCGCATTTCACTATGATCACGAGTATTACCATGGGGTGATATTTATTTGTGATGTGGGGAAGTGATAAGGACTTTGGATAAGTTGGAGTTTTAAATTATAAGCCATATTTAAATTGAACTCCGATTTATTATTTTTTAATTTGATAACCCAATGTTTAATACTTAGGGCTTAAAAGCCTATGTATGAGTCTTGGTATCAGGGGCTATTTGGCTTTTGTTTTATTCAAGGCACATAAAAATATTTTAAATTTTTTATGTTTTAAAATTTATTAAGGGTCCCCTTTTTAATAAAATAAATTTCATAGGAAATTTATAAAATAGAAAAATGGTGGTTGTTGAATAGCACAACACACTCCTAGTCAAGCACATATTTCCATGTTGTCCATGGTTGAACCCAAATATTTTTCTCAAGCAAGTCAAGAGAAGCATTGAATAAGTGCCATAAATAATGAATTAGATTAGATTGAGAAAAATCAGAATTGGAAATTAGTTCCAAGACCAATAGATAAAAATGTCATAAGTACAAAATGGGTCTTCAAGAACAAGTTAAATGAGGATGTAAATGTTATAAGAAACAAGGCAAGATTAGTGTGTAAAGGATTTGCCTAGGTTGAAGGAATAGACTTTGAAGAAATTTCTTTCCCTATAGTAAGTGTTATGTAACCAGCACACAAAAAAGAAGAAAAGATAGATCAACGACTTCAAAATCATCCTCTTCGAGGGGGAAACCTCCTTTACATTACAAAAATGAACAATCCTTGGATGATACAAATGACAAAACCTCCTTTCTATATATAGGAGTCTAAGGAGTCAAAATAGGGCACAAGAATAACAATAGTGGACCTCTATGGTGTAAAATAATAACAATATGGGGACAATAGGGGCACAATAATAACAATAAGGGCTACAATGACAATAGTAATTGGGGAGTCACTAGTATTATAGGGACCTAATATGCCCCTCTCCTTCAAAAAAGTATTGTCCTCAATGCTTGAGTAGTTTTGGATGATTCTGTATAAAATTCTCATCCCCCCATGTGGAATCTTCATTGGGTAAGTTCTTCTAATTGATGAGATACTCCAACATTGATCAATTTCGTAGATGTCAGGTTCTTGTTTTTGTGATTTCTTTAGGTTCCAATATGATTTTTCCTTCCTCGTCAAGTTTTGGCAATATTGTTTGAACTAGGATAAGGGCTACAATGAAAATAGTAATGGGGGAATCACTAGTATTATAGGGACATAATAGTAAGATTAGAAACAATAAGATTGTTTTTATCATTTTCATATCACAACAATTTTAAAATATATTAGATGGATGTGGAATCAACATTATTGAATGGAGAACCTGAAGAAGAATTTTATATTGAACAATATGAAGGTATTTAACTTTTAGACAATCTTGAAGATGTACACAGGCTTAAAAAAGGCATTGTATGGACTAAAGAAAGCACTAAGGGCATGGTATTGTATATTAGACAAACATATACAATAAAAAGGCTTCGAAAAATGGGAAATTGATAGTAATATATCAAATATGAAAATGAAAACGTTTTAATCATTGTTTATGTTGATGACATAATATTTGGTAGTAATGCAGATTTACTTAGTCAAAATTTGGCAACTGAAATGCAAGCTAAATTTGAGATATCTATGCTTGGCGAACTCTCATTTTTCCTTGGTTTACATATTACATATTCAACAAAAGGCATGTTTATTTCCCAGGGAAAGTACCTCAAAGAAACGTTGAATAAGTTTGGAATGAAAGAATGTTCACCTACTAGTACTCCTATGGTCACTAGATGTAAGTCAAGAAAATATGACAAGTCACCAAAGATAAATCAAACAATGTTCAAATCAATGGTTGGTAGTTTTTTGTACCTAATAGCATCAAGGCAAAACTTAATGCAAGTTGTTGGTTTGGCAACAAAATACTAATCAACTCCCAAGAAGTGGAATTTTATAAATGCAAAAAGAATTTCCAGGTATTTAAAAGGCACAATGGATTATGGATTGTGGTACCCAAAGCATCAAAACTTTTCCCAGACTACATACATAGATGCTGATTAGGATAGCATTGTATATTATAAGAAGAGAACAAGTGGTGCCACTTTATTTCTAGGAAATTTCTTAGTAGCATCGTTAGGGAACAATCATACATCCATCTCACTGTCCATAGTTGAAGCTGAGTACATAGTAGTTAAAATGCATTGTGCTCAAACCTTGTGGATGAAGCATACATTGCAGACATGAAGGTAACTTATTGTTAATCAAATCCCATTGTATGTGATAACAAGTGCTATAATTATTCCCGAGTGCTTTCTAAGAGAATAAGTGGTTGATAAAACTGTAAGGTTGGAATTTATATATCAACAAAGGAACAAATAGCTAATATTTTCACCAATTCCCTTGCTAGAGAATCCTTTGAATATTTATGAAAAAGTTGGGAGTGATGTCTCCCTCATCTCTTCACTAGTTTCCTTCACAAAGAAACAGGGAAATTATCCAAACTTTGTCAAGGATAGTTGTATGTGAGGATGTCAAAGAGAAGAAAGGAGAGTGAAATTAGGGGGAGCTTCAAGATAAGAAAGAGTAGTACAAGTTTAGGGGGATAATAGTGCACTTTAAGAACAATGGAATCATAAGTTTGCATGTCTTATAAGCTTACTTTTTCCTTCAAATGGTATCAATTGGTTTAAGTAGTAGCAACCATTGTGTTTAGTAGCCTTTAAGATCAACAACCTGTTATAAGGAAGAATGAGTAGACATTGGTACTTCGAAGTGAAGAAAAGGATGAGCAGCAAGAACCTTTTTCCAATGATTTCAAAGGGGGATAGTGAGAAGACATGGAGATGGAGAATGAGAAGATAGATATGGGGAGTTATTCGTGAATCCATCAATGACAAACAACATTATGTGATGTTTCCATGAATTCCAAAGGGGGAGAAATATTGATCATGTTGGTAATTGTTTCCATTGATATCAAGTTCAGGGGGAGTCTATTGATTCTATTAGCAGCGTGTTAAGCTTATGAAGCCATTGATGTCTTGTTTTTTGTTGGGAATTGGATGTGTATCCTAGTATCCTATCCTATCTTCGAAGGAATTTTTCCCACGGATACCTTGCTCAAAAGAGCATGATTTTTTTTGGTTAAATAGCCCTCTTACAGAGCTTTCCAATGGTATATGGAACTTACTCTAACTCCCCAGACATGAAGAGAAACCCAAGTTTAAAGTGATGGAATCCAGAAAGTCCTAGTCCAAGTTTTGATGGGTCATGGTTCCATGAGGCAATGAATATTTTACCATCTGGCCATTCATTGATCGAGAATCACATGTGAACTAGGAAGATGTTTGTTGATTCAAATTCAATTTATTGGCATTATGGCTCTAGTGTTGTCCTTGATGACAACCTACATTAATCTATACCCTATCATAGTTTGATGTTTGGTGCTTTCATGGATTATATGGATTGATGTGCATGTATGTCATAGTGCATGATTGATGTGCTTGGTTAGAACTTGCATAATGAAGGTTTGATGTGTTACGATCAACTTGGATACTTTTTTACATGACGGTATTAGATGTTAATGTGTTAGTATGCTTACTGTTGGAGAGGTAAATCCCCTCTACGGATAGAGGCGATCCCTACTAGCCCAGAACGGATCTAGCAACAATCAAACAATGCTATCATGTAAGTTCCTAATTTCAAATAAAAGGTAGGTGATGAAAACCTACTTGAGATCCAACGCTTTGATTTGTAGAAGAGACGTCGCCCACGTTCCTTTGCCTTGTCCAGTCACGATCCTCCACTATCCACGTGAATGGACACCTGCACACAAAGAGAAAAACACAAACACAAGCGTGAAACCTAATATATGCAATTATACATCAGTCAGGAAGGATATAATTCAACATCAACCATTACAAGTACAACGAGAATGGAACCATAATGATAGTCATCTATTATTAATAATCAACAAAGGAGAATACAACTAGCGTCCTGACGTCAAGTCCTCCTTTGGCTGGGTGCTCAGCTACACAAGTCTTGCAAAAGCTTGAAAGGGTGAGGGACAAGCTCTCTCTCTCTTTAGTGACAAAGTCTCCTTACTTAGGTAAAGACTTATGGATGCAAAGAAGGCTTCTTGCAACTCCAATCTTTTGATATCTTCCTTTCAGCACAAGTATTGCCACTAGAGTCAGAACCAGAACTAGAACTAGCTTGCTCAAGCCATGGGAACAAGCTTTTATAGAGGAAAAGGAAGAGATAAGGTCAATCCCCCACAATAATGGATTTGGCTTCATCACTTGGAAACTTCCATGGAATGGTGGCAAACTACTTTCCATCCAAGGAGATTCGAAGCCAAACCATCCTCACTTAACTTGGAATCAGTTTGGTGAATGAGTTGGACAGAACCTTCGGAGGTTTGATTAGTTCCAAAATTTTCCCAAAATGGTTGGCGCGATTGCGACTCTGGGACAGAGCGCTAATGGCGCGCCCTTTCAATAGGATTTTCCCCATTGGCGCGGACATAACACAGGGCACCAGCGCTAATGCAAAAGGGCTGTTTTTAAGGGCAATGAGCAGGAGATGTCTTAAGGGCATATGAAACTCATGTTTAGAGGTGAATAAGGCAAGTGGTTTCAAGTCTTGTCACTTCTCACAAGTCCCGAAATGGGTCCTCCAAGATGCAGGAGAGGGGTAACAGGGACGGTGACAAACAGTGACAAATTACTGTGTAACAGATGCCCCCTAAATCATGAGGCCCGAGCGAGAGAGGGGTGAAATGCTTTACAAGAACATGTGTGACTGAAACACTGCTACCGGAGAACCTGCGAAAAGAAGTACAACTGATATCTCAAGTACACGATATATATGTGGTATGGGCGCAGCCATCCGTAAGAGAGTATAAAATTGGATCTCAGGCATGGACGCAGCCATCCGATGAGGATCTATGAATGGACTCAGGTATGGTCACAGCCATCCAATGAATGAGTCATGTAATGATTACAATGATCCAAAAAATGCAACCCGGATCTCAATATGCACAATCCGGGGTCTTGCGCTCCAACTTGACCCGAATATAGTACAAGTTCAAGCATGTGAATATAGGAGTCAAAGTCGAACATGCATGAACATCGTCTGATTACCAGTCAATGATGAAAACTGTTAACAGACGCGAGAGGTGCCACCAATAATGACGATGGTCCTCAAGGTACTATAAGTACAATCCACGGTGTGTGAATCAATGAGCCGGTGTCGAACACCCGTAGAATCATCCGATCAGAGGCCAATGATAAAAACCTCTCGTTGAAAACGAAGAACCTGCCATTGAGGCATGCAGGCTCCAAGGTACCTGAAGGGAGTCTCTAGGTCACCTTCCTGGATAATGAGCTGAAGTCGACAGGAAGTGATCTTGATCGAAGGTGGGCCATAATGTTTCCCACTTCATCGACACGAGATGGAGAGAGACAATATGTTTTGTGTGAGATATCAGAGGGAGGTTGAATATTCTTGCAGAGGTCAACTTCTCTTGAACATATCGGCGGCACAATGACGGATTTGGCATTATTTGAAGTCAAATGACAAAACGATGAGCAGATGAATGGTCAAATAGGATAACCCAAACCCATGGAGGCAAATGTGAAGCGAGATGAGATGTCCCCACCCAGACACAAATGCAGAAAGTGCCATGTTCAAGAGTGACATACTGCTGATGACGACGATTATGATTCCTTTATTCCCCCACCATTTCTGCGAGTACCCCGGTTATTTTTGGATGGCAAGCTTGACGGGGATAGCATATGCTTGAGAGGCGTCATTTCGACGGAATCCGATGTCATCGAATTTTAACGAGTCTGACAAAGGAAGAACTCGGCGTCTTTTCATGTTTAGAGAGTTTGAAAAGACAGCAAAAAGAAAACTCTAGGGGTGTCCTTTTTTCGTAAAGTTGTGTCCCTCGAGCCCGAAAAAGTATAAAACGATGCTCGAAAGAACCGCCCGATCATTTCAACCGAGGATTACTTTTCGTAAATAGTGACATTGACCTGAAAAAGTAAAAAAGCGATCGATATCACGTCGTTTCGCTACCATTAACGAACCTGAAACGACAAAGGCCCGACAATCTTTTCGTTTTTAGACGGTTGGAAAAGAGTTTAAAGATGACCGCCTCTTATTTACGTTTAACGAGTCAAGAGGAATAACTCGGCAATCTTTTCATCTTTAAACGGTCAGAAAAGAGCTGAAAGAAGACCTCAATTTTTATTCTCTTTAGCGAGTCAAAAAGGAAAAAATACTCGGCAATCTTTTCATATTTTACGAGTTAGAAAAGAGCTTAAAGGTGACTCGTCTATGGGTTCATTTTTACACAAGCTTGAACCATGGAGAACTCTGATTGGATTCGGTTTCATGTTTACACAAGCTTGAAACGAAAAACTATGCTTGTTATAAGTTCGCATGCCCCCAGCATAATGACGCAAAACGAGGTACATGCCCCCCAAGCTTCATTGCATTCAACAAAGTGGATGGAATGAAGGTTCACTTTCGAGATCTTGGAAAGACTCGACTTGTATTTTACGAGATCTTAATCAAGAGACTCGACTTGGAAGGGGAGTTGTTTCATTTTTTAATGAGGTTGACACAGTAAAAGAACTATCCTCATAACCCTTGTTTCATTTTTTTAACGAGCTTGACACAAGATCAGGAACTATGCTCAGAGATCCGTGGTTCATTTTTTAACGAGGTTGACACAGGAACAAACTATCCTCGACCAGACCTAGTTTCATTTTTTAAGGAGCTTGACATAAGAAAGCGAACTATGCTCCGCCTAGACCTAGTTTCATTTTTTAAGGAGCTTGACGTAGGAAAGCGAACCATGCTCCGCCTAGAACTAGTTTCATTTTTTAAGGAGCTTGACGTAGGAAAGCAAGCCATGCTCCTCCAGACCTAATTTCATTTTTTAAGGAGCTTGACATAGGAAAGCGAACTCTGCTCTGCCCGAACTTCATCATAATGAACAGGAAGTTGGGGCTTCCAACAGTAGCTCTCCCGGTGGGAGGTCAACATCCCGGAAGTCAGGACCCAATGCCCCCAGGACACTATGCATGACGGCGGCATCGCTGGATACAGGTATGGGATAGGTGGCCACGTAGTTGATTAGGGGGCAGATACAACTGGTGGATAAGAACTAGGAGGGGACGACAACTGCGCAGGAGGCATCGGGGGACTAACAAATGAAAAATGATCAATAGTCACCATTATTCCATCGTGTGGAAAGCAAACCACACGGAAAAGCGAAGAGACAAGGGCCCCCATAGCATAAACATAGTCGCGACCAAGGAGAAGACTGAAATCTAAAACACCTTGGGTAACCAACACGTCGATATAGACGTTTTTACCTCCCAAAGTAATAGGGAACTTCAGGAGGACTCCTAGAGATGGACAGGCTCCTCCGTCGAAAGCCAACAGATTCTGTGTGACCGGCCCAAGTTGCAGGGAACCTAAAGCTTGCCAAGTAGTGTACGGCATAAGACTGACCGACGCACCTTCATCCAGAACAGTGCCAGGTACTACCTTATCACAGGAAAGTACCGTAATCTGGAAAGGCACATGGGATGGAAGGCGAAAATCGGTTAGGTGACTCCAATCAAAGGAGATGGCCAAACTACTTGGTGGGGGAATCGTATGATCGCCCCCATGCTCCATAGGAACCGAAGAGGGACTTTCGGGAGCAGCTGGGATAGGAGAGTCATTTCCAGACTCAGGGGAATCTGAGGAGACGAGAAGAACATGGGAATTACACCCTTCCAAAACAGAGTGATCGGGTGGTGAACTTGAGTCGACACTCTTTCCAACCAATAGTTGGTCTGGAACAGGTTGGGCAGAGCCAGGTTCAGGAAGAGGAGGCTGGACAAGAGAGGAATTTGAACCAATCTCGTTGTCAGCAGGGGGACGATCTGCAGCTGCAGAAAGACGTTGATACCCAATGGGGAGTTGGCGTGAGGGAGTCGCGATACTTTCCAAGACATCGGAGGCTTTATCCATGAGCGGAAAAAGGTGAAGGGGATGATTGGCTTCACAAAGTCTGCAAGGGATTCGAATCTTCCCTTTTCCTTTACTACTCCCAACTGATAGGGTAGCATCATCATGAGATTCAAAGGGCGATGAGGGGTGGGCCGGATCGCGGGACCATACCTCTAAAACCCTGGGAATGCCAGGACAATCGCGAAGAAGGTGGTCATCCTTGCACAATCTACAAGCAAACTTGACCTTCCGCAGAGGAGCAGAAGGTGGCCCGACTTTAGGTGTACTCGAGGGGGTAGCTGTGCTTTTAGCCTTTCCTTTGAAAGCCTTCTTCTTCTTTGTCTTTTTCTTCTTCTTCTTAGCCATCGGGTTACTCGAATCGAGACTTTCACCAGGTGAACTAGAAGATGAGGACGTAGAAGTGGGCGTAGAAGGGGAGAGGCCCACCTTAGAATCAACATGAGGTTGTTCAGGTGGAGGGACTGATTGATCAGTAGATGAGACGGCAGGGACCAGAGAGGTTGAGAACAACCAAACAGGCAACCCAACAGTTAACCCTAGGAGGGACAACGTTGCCATGTAAGGAGCACCAACATTCCTGAGAGGAGGGAAATGATCAGGATTCCCTTCAGGGGGGGAACTTGGGTTGGTGAACCCCGAAAAAATTGCCATCAAGAACGAAAAAGAAACCTACTCAAGCTAACGCGAACAAGACCTAACCGGGTAAATGTGAACGCGGCCGAACAAATTTTAAGACAAAGGAACTGAACTTGACCTTTTCATGTTTTAAGAGTCAGGAAAAGGACAAAAAGGTGACTCTAGTCGCCTTCAAATGTTTTGTGAGCCTGAAGTGACAAACTGCTCAAGTGAGCCTTTTCTTTTAAGGAGTCTGAAAAGGATCAAAAGTGACTACTATGGAGAAACTAGGCAAGGGGTTTACCAGACAATCCGTAAAACTGCTTATACACCTTGGCAATCATATGAAAACCAAGGACTTTCCATACTGCAGTCAATCTTCCCGAATGCTGTGTTCGGTGCATTACGGGCTGTAAGGCGGTAGACACGGCTTCCTATGGATCAAGGATGATAACCTAGTGGAGTCTCCCCATATATACGCGATGGTACGTGGGAGCACAAGTCTGTACTAGACTACAGTTGAATCACACAAGGAGGAACCACCCAACCTTAATGCGAGAACAAAAGTGACTAGGTTTAACGACGCCGGAGCACGTCTCTAGCCTAGACCTCTAGAATGTGAGCGTTAAGTTCCAATGCGTTGTTAAGTTTATTCAGTTCATTTTATGGTTGATCTTCAATTAAGTTTCGGTTTCAGGTCCTACCGTATGTAATCTCTCAAAATTCCCTAAATGCAATCTATATGCCAAAAGATGTCATTCCATTCGATGAATGCTAATTACAAGAGAGTTAGAGAGCTTTCATGCAAATGAAATGATCACAAACAACAAAGAACTTCCCTAATGCAGCTAATGTGAATTAACAAACTTTTCTTTAAGATCACTAATCACTAATCGAAATGAAAAGTTCTAATTCTCATTAACTAGTTCAAAGCAAAAGAGATTTTTCTTTTTGACGATGGCAAAATGCACTAAATGACTTTGAGAAATGACAACAAACAAATCCTACTCAATGCAAGCACATTCAGTTCCCTAAATCACAAATCAAACCTCCAAAGAACAAGAAAGTCCCAAAGACACCAGTGAGCCGTGTGATCTAGGCTCAAAGTGAGGTGAAGCGGAATTCAAGTGAAGACAAAGCAGGTCACTCAAATAACGCAGCAAAATGATTCACAACTACCAAGCAAGTGCAAGGGAGCAATTAGAGAGTTGACTGGACCAATAGAAGACCAAAAACACCTAAGGGAGGCTCGACACACAAAGCCACTAGATGCCCTAGGGCTAGAAATGTGAAATCGGTAGAAAGAAGCAAACACCCGAAGGATGGAGGTTATATATGCAATTGTAATCTATGCACAATTCACTTGAAAAGTGTGCAAATGTAATCTATGCACAAATGAGAATTCTAATTATGCAAGTGTGATCTATGCAAGAGAATTCTCAAACACAAGATGATTCTAATGTAATCTAAGAACCAATCA